>QJNZ01000874.1:0-37375 GCA_004155055.1 Monosporascus sp. CRB-8-3
TATTTTAAAAATAATTCTAAATACGAAGATAATTAGATTTATTTTATTATTAATTTAAATTTATATAATATTATATAAATTTGTTAATAAATTTCTTTATTATTATTATTATTTTTTTTATTGTAAGAAATATTAAAATTAATAAAACCTTTTAAATCATACGTATATTTTTAAAGGAATTTTTTTAAACTTAAATTAAATAAAATATAGTTTAAATTTTAAATAATCTTATATTAAAAATTTATATTTAATTAAAATATTTATTATTTAATATTCCGATTTATTATAAATCTAATTATTTATTTATATATATATTTATATAACATAGATTTAGTAATTATAGTAATATTTATTAGATTAATACTTAATTAAAAATTAATTATTATATTTTTATATATATATTTTAAATTTTCATTATTTTTATTATTATATATCTTTTTTATCCCTACTTTTTTTTCGCCTTTTTTTATATGAATTTTATTGTTTATTTATTTATTTATTTATTTTTTCCTTTTTTTTTAATTATAATAATTTTATACTAACTATTTTATTATATTTAATTAATTTTTATTTATTTAAATATATATATATTTTACTTTCTTAATAAAAATAATTTTATTTAAATTTTTTAATAATATTTACTTATTTTTTTATATATACTTTTTTAAATTATATATATATAAATATACTTAAAAATTAAATTATATATAATTTATTTATTTTAAAGCTTATTTTTCTCTAATTTACTTATTTAAAATATATTAATATTATATTTATTAATATTTTATTTTATTTTTTATATAAATAGGAAATTTACATTAATAAAATATGCTTATAATCTTTATTTTATTGAAATATAATTTGAATTTTTTTTTTATTATTATTACCTTAATAATAAGAATAACTATCGTTTTTTATTTTAAATATATATTATTTTCTATTATTTTATATATTTTATTTATTTTGCATATTGTAAAAATCTTTAAAACATTTTTACCTTTTATTTAAATAAATTTTTTAAAAATTATATAATAATAATATTAATAATATTAAAAATGAAATATTTTTTTACTTAATAATAATATAAAATATAAGTGAATAAGGTATGTAAGCAAGTAAGTTGAATTTATTTTATTATTAATTTAAATAGTTATAATTTCGTTAATATATATTAAATTTCGATATAATTTCCTTAATATATTTATTAATATATTTAAATATTTATATATAAATTATAAATAAGATTTATCGTAATTTTAATAAGTTATAAATTATTTTATATTATTTTTTATATATAAGAATATAATAGTTTAAACTTCTATCATTTAACGATATTTTAGTTAAATATTATTAAGTTTACTATATTTTAATTATACTTTATAAAATATAAGTTAATATTTTTTTTTAATTTTTTAAAAAAAAATTATATTATAAAGATATAAAAAGGTAAATCCAATTTTTTTTTAAAAAAAAATACATTATTATATATAGTTAGTGTATTAGGAGTTTATGATTTTGGAAAATTTAATTCTACTTTACCTTAACTGGTTTTAAGACGTATATAAAGTTTTCTTAATTTTTATAACGGTTTGCTATTATTATAAATTTTAAAAAAAATTTTTATTATTATGTAAATTTAAATGGCTTGTTTATTTTTATAGTCCGTTCGCTTATATTTTTCGTTATAAAGTATTATTCTATTAAATATAAAATTTATTTATATTTATTTTTAATTTTTTATATATATATATATATATTTATATTAAAATTCTTTTTACATTTTTTAATCTTGTTTCTTTTTCCTTTTATTCTTTATTTTATCTGTATATTTATAATACTTTTTTTCTTTATTATAATTTTTTAATAAAATCTTTTATTATTTTATTTTACTTTTTCTTTTTATGTTTATTTTTATTCTTTTTTTTTTACTTTTTCATTTAAATTTTTTTTAGTCTTTTAATATTTTATTTCTTTTAAAGATTTTTTATAATATGTTTTTTTATTATTATTTTTATTATTATTATTATTATTTTCTTAATTTATTTTCATTTTTTTAATTTATATATTTTATTTTTGTTTTATATTTTAAAATTTGTTATTATTATAATATTTTTCCTTGTTATTGAAATAATATTATCATAATTATTTATTAATTAATTTATTAAATTTTATTTTAAAAATTAACAAAAATTACTTAATTTCCGTAATATTACTAGTACCTAAAAAAGAACATAATAAATAGTAATAAATTCTAATACAATCTAACCTATCTAAAAAAAGGTTTTAAAAATATATAAAAAACTGTATTACGAAGTTTAAGTACTTGGCGTTAATATTTTATATCTACCTGGTACCGTTATATACTTTAATTAATTTATATTTATTATAATTATTTTATTTTATTTTACTTATATTTTATATTATTTTTAAGATATGTATTATTGTTAAACCTAAAAAATATAAAACCTTATATTATAGCGGGATATTATTAGGTTTTAAATTTTATATACCTTTTTACTTTAAAGATACTTAAAGTTAAAAAAAGTACTTTGTACTGCCAAAATATGCCGATACGCGGCGATAACTATCCGTGACCTAATAGGTTATTTAAACTTTATAAAAAGCTGCGGTAGACTTTATGCTATTGCGGCGTAAGAAAGGTAGCCTATACGCTAGTTTAAGTTGGAGTTAAACGCTTTATTGCTAGTTTTAGTTTAATTTTAAAACTTGGCGAAAAACGGGGGTTAATATGTATTATATCTTAGCGCGTAACGGTATGGTAGTTATTTTATTACTAACCCGGACAAGGGCTTATAACTATTAAACTTAAAAAATGTAAGGCTTTATATTATAGCGGGATATTATACCAGGTCTTAAATTTTACAGCTATTCCGTAATCCCTTAATACTTTTTATTTAATATTATATTTTCGATATTTTTTTAAAGATTTTTATAAATTTATGTAACTAGGTAATAAGTTAAATAGGATTAGGTATTAAAGATATTACCTATATTTTTTTTCTTTGTATTATTTTATTAGAATAAAGTCCTAGTTAAAGTATAATCTTATTAATAAATCCTTAATTTCCCGGAGCGTATTAAGTTTTAATTTTAATATCGGTAATAAACCGGGTAGAAACCTTTTTTATTATAGCACCTTAACCGTTAGTTACTTAGCGTTCCGGATATTAAGTACGGGGAAAGGTATATACCTTTTTAAGACCGTTAATAATAGATTTGCGGATGGCGGTAGTAAAGCAGGTACGGGTTTATTAGAAATTGGCTTTTACAGCGTTTTGAAAAAAACGGAAAGCATCCGTTATTTTTTAATAATTATACGGCTGAATATGTTAGTTCCAGCCGGGACGCTAAGGGGAAGCTTTGTTATGGTAAAATAGCTGCATTTTATAATATTAACGCTTAACGTTATTAAGTTAAATTTCGCAAGCGTCGGGAAATTCCAGGCAATTTTAAGGATTATATAAATAAATCCACTATTATAATTAGTAATTTTAATCCTTATATACATATTGTTAATAATATTAAAGGTAGGAAAAGGGGATTTTATTAAAGTTATTTTAAGAAAGTAATAATAGGAAAATATGCAGTATAAAGAATAATATGATATTCTTAAAGAATGGTAATAGTGAAGGAATAGTAAAAAGGGCTTCGTTATAAATAAAGAAAAATTTCCTATATTTGTTAAGAGATAAAAATAAAAGGAAATATTTCGATTTCGAAAAGTAACTTTTTTTAAGTCGATTAAAAGTTAAGCTTGCTATAAGTTCCTCGATTTCGGAAAGTATTTTCCCTTTTTTAATATTAGGTTTTGTTATATATCTTCCCTTAATATGTCCTTTTGATATATATTTTCTCGTTTCGTTAAGTTGTTTAAATGTTAAGATTGTTGTAAGTTTTTCGATTTCGAAAAGTATTTTCTTTTTTTTATTGTTAGGTTTCGCTGTATGTTGTCCTTTAACATATCTTTTTACTATATGTTTTTTCGCTTCGCTAAGTAACTTAAGTGTCGAGATTATAATAGGTTTCTCGATCTCGGAATGTATTTTCCCTTTTTTAATATTAGGTTCCGTTATATGGCTTTTCTTAATATATCCGCTTGTTACATATTTTTTTGCTTTGCTAAGTTGCTTAGATATCGACATGGTAGTAGGTTTTTCGATCTCGGAAAGTATTTTCCCCCTTTTACTATTAAGTTTCGTTATATAACTTCCTTTAACATGTTTTTTTTTTATATCTTTTCTTATATCGCTAAGTCGATTAAATGTCGAGATTATAGTAGGTTTTTTTATACAGAAAAGTATCTTCCCTTTTTTATTATTAAGTTTCGCTATATAGCTTCTTTTAATATATTTTTTTGTTATATCTTTCCTTGCTTTGTTAAATTACTTAGATATTAAGATTGTTATAAGTTCTTTAATTTCGAAAGGTAATTTCTTTTAAGTTAATTAAAAATCGAGCTTGCTGTAAGTTTTTCGATTTCGAAAAATATCTTCCCTTTTTTACTATTAGGTCTTGTTATGTATCGTCCTTTAACATGTCCTTTTGTTATATATCTTCTCGTTTCGCTAAATCGTTTAGGTGTCGAAATTATAGTAGGTTTCTCGATTTCGAAATATATTTTCTTCTTTTAAATATCGGTTTTCGCTATGTATCTTCCCTTAATATGTTTTTTTGCTATATTTTTTCTTAGATTATTAAATCGCTTAGGTATCGAGATTATAGTAGGTTTTTCGATTTCGGAATATATCTTTTTTTTTATTATTAGGTTCCGTTATATAGCTTTCCTTAACATGTCCTTCCGTTATATTTCTTATAGTTATATCGCTTTTTATTTTATTAAGTCGATTAATTATTAAAATCGCAATAGATTTCTCGATTTAAAGAGGTATTTCGTATTAATAAAAGCAGGTCTGTTAATAGCGGCGCGTGGATTTAATTAGGTATATTAGCGGGAGCGGCCGACTAGGCCTAAAATAGTAATTTTTACAGCCGGGCGGGGATTTAATTAGGTGCATTAGCGGAAACGGGTTTATTAGATTTAAAAAGGTATTTCTTATAACGCCGCGTAGATTTAATTGGGTGCATCGTTATTAGTAGAGCCGCGAATACTTAAAAAGGTAATTCTTACAGCGCCAGACGTTACCGTAGGGCCTAACTTTAGATGCGATTTCGGTTAGTAAGGATTTCCTATATAAAAGTTTAAATAAATATTTAAACGTATAAACCTTTTTAAGTTATATCTTGTAATAACGTTATTAACCTATAAATTCGTTAAAAGTTTTATTATATAAAGCGTTAATATAATTTAAAAAATTTATAATTAATTTTTTTTTATATATATTTAATTATTATCTTTTATTAAAGGGTATTACCGATTTAAATTAAAATATCGTACTTTATAAGTTAACTTAATAATGTATACCTTTTTTATAATATATTTATTTAATAATATATATAGTAATATAAATAAGTATATAATAAGTATAAGTTTATAATATATATTAAAATAATTCTTTAAATAAAAATTATATTATCGAAATACATATATATTTATAACTTTTATAGGCGTTAAGTTATTAATAAAAACGTTATAAAAAAAGTAAAAATAATAAGTAAAATAATAATAAAGCCGGTAAAATTTAATAATAAGTTAGAATAATTATAACGGGTTATAAATAATTATTAAAAACTTAAAGTCGTTATAAATTTTACCTTAAAATAAAATCTTAAAATATATTAAGTTTTAAAGCTATATATTTTACCGCGTATAAAAGTTATTAACTTATAATTAAAATAAAAATATAACTTTTATCGAAAGTTATATTTTAATATTATATACGTTTATATAGCTATTATATTAATATTTAAATATATCTTAATAATAAATTATATTATAAGTTATATATATATATTTAAATATATTAAAACGTATTTGATAGTTATAATACCGTATACGGTATTAAAATGTAACCCTTGACAAGAGCTATATTCCCGCCCGTACTACAAGCTAATAGCTCCTATATACGTTAAAATATACGGCTTAAAAACTCGATATATTTAACCATTTATTTTAATATAAAATTTATAACAATTCCGAAAATATTTTAATAAAGCTTAATAACTTTTACAGCGACTACCGTTTTTATCCGCTTAAAACGTTTTTTGTTAATAACTTTACGCGCTTTATATTTATAAATATATATAATATATCAAAATAATACTTTTATTAAGTTTTATATTTTAACTTTAAATATCTTTTCGTATTTCTTTTATACGTTAAAATATTAATATATACGTTAATTAATTATTAAATACTTATATTATAAAAAAAGATATATATTACTAAGCTAACTTATAAAACGTAATACTTTAATTTAAATCGATATTAATCTTTAAAATATACTTATTAACCTTTTTTCTAATTTTAAAATCTTTAATTTACTTATCGGGTTAAATTTTTTTATTAATATAAGGATATTTTTTTAAAACGATACCGCTTTTTATAAAAACATTTCGGTATAAAACAACTACTACCGTTACCGTTTCCGTTATTCTAATTATTATTATTATTCCGGTTATTATTTTAAATATTATTTAAACCGCTTTAAAAGAATTTTATTTACCTAAGCATTTTTCCGGTAAGGGTAATATTAAACGCTTTCCGTAATATTTATTCGGTAATAACGTTTAATATTTTCCGGATTTTTATTTAATTTCGGAATCGCTTTACGAACTTATATATAAACGGTAATTTTAAAAACGTTTTTACTTTTATACATAACTTCTTTAACCGTAACTATTTAAATAATAAATATATTAAATAAAAAGGCGTTTATAATATTTAAGAAATTAAGGTAACCGTAATAACTTATAACGGCTAGAATTTAAAACTTTTCGGCTTTAATATTTATTTTTTAATAAATAAAAAATTATATAATTAAATAAATCCTATTAGTCTTTAATACTTACTTATATCGAACGTTAACCTTGTAAATTAAAGCGTTATACCTAGCTTTAAACTTAATTTTTAATAAAATTAACCTTTTTCGAAACGTAACCTTTTTCTTATATAACTAATAATAATTAAACTAAATAAACCGGTTTAAAAACGTCCAGATTTCGGCGAAAGCCTTTTTTTAAATAAAAAATAAAGATTATTTCCTATCGTAATATTTTAAAACTTTTATTAAAGATTTTATAATTTAAGTATATATAAATTAATTCTTAAATATATAAAATAATAACTTTCCTATTATTTTAATAATATATTATTAATCAAATTTATACCATTATATAATTATACGTATTTAATATATAACTATTTATAATACGTAACGGAACTTAAGTTATTTATTAATATTTTTTACCATTTTTACGTTAACTATTTTAACTATTACGTAATTTTTACTAAATAATACCTATTACCCGAATTAAAACTAATTTTTATTATTATCCTATTATTCTTCGCATATCTAGAAAAATAATATAATAAAAAATATAAAATATAAAATTACTTACAGCAACAAACTTAATACCCGTAACTATACTTATATAAAAAAAGCTTAAATATATACGATAAATTCACGGTTATATCGTTAAATATCCCGATAACTTTATTATTTAACTGAAATTTTTAAATACTTTATAACTTATAAAAAAAATAACTTACCTAAACGTAATATTTAACAACTTTTACGGTATAGTTATTATTAAAATATTACACCTTATAATATCTTTTAAATATTAAAAACAATTTAATAAATTTTTCGATTAACGATTTAAAATTATTTATAATTACATCCTTTAAATTAATAAAAAATCAATAAACCTTAATAAGTTCCTTTTATACGGAGAAATACTGGAATAATTAAAATTTCCCGAGAATTTATTAAAATAAATACTTACGTTAATAAACGAACTAAAATTTTAAAAATTTTAAACATTAAACGATATCCCGATTAAATTAACCATTAAATAAAAAAATATACCAGCTTATCCGCCAGAAAACCCAGGGCTATTAATATAAAATACGAATTAAAATAACTAATCCGATTTATCTTATCCAGCAAATAAAGATAACGGTATAATTCGTACCTTTATATATCTTTTTAAAAAGGTAAAGGAATTTCGCGTTAATTAAAGTATAACGGGCATTACGTATAATTAAACCGTTAAAAATAACGTTACGGAATCTTATAAAATTCGCGTAATTAACGTTAAATTATTTTAACTTAATACCAAAAAAGCTAATTATAACGGATCGACTATCTTTTATAACTAAAAGCTGACATATTACTGTAACGTATATTTTTAAATTAAACGGATAAAAAAATAAATTAATATAACTAACCAAAAATCCGTTACTTTTAAAAAAAATTAAATTTTATTTTATAATAACACCTTAACCTAATAAAAAAAAAATTTTCTAAGGAAAATAAATATAACGTACGGTTAAGCCTAATAACTTTTCTAGAAACTATATTAAAACAATTCGGAATTAAACCAGAAAAAACTTAAGAATAACTAATTCGAAACCGGCATACCTTCGAAAATAACAAAAAAAAATTTAATTAAAGTTTAAATTATAAACTTATTTAAATACGTAAAATTATAAAATAATTTAATTAATTTTCAATTATTTATACGCTTATAATAAAATTTATATCTAGTATTTTAAGTATTATACGTATAACCCGAAAAAAGGGATAATATAATTTAATATTTAAATAAAATAAACGACAAAACAAAAATTTAAAAAACCGAATTAAACGATATATTTAAATCGACCGTTAACTTATAAAATAAATCTTATAAAAATTTAAACGATTAAAACGATATAATTTACTAAATTAATAATAACCGCGATAAATAACGGTCTTAACGTTAAAACTTTTCTTGGCGTAATAGAAAATTACCGGAATTCCAGCCTTTTAATTCGAATCTTAAGGGGTACTTAAGGGGTTATTAAGGATAAAAGTAATAACGTAAAAAATCACGTTCCCTTTAGCGTTTTAAACGTGAAAAGCGCCTAAAGTATTTAAATTAAGGGATTTTCTAACGCCGTTTCGAACGTTACTGTAAATTTGGCCAAAAATTACGGCGTTAAAACGGGACTTACGTTTTTATTAGCGAAAAACTCGTATAAAAATACGAAAAGAAATATCGAAAATTATTAAACCGCTTTGTAAATAAATAAATATATTTACTTTAACGAAAGCGAAATTAAATTAAAACTTAATTACGAAAACAATTAAATATACGTTAAAAATAACATAATAAATAATACGTATTTCGTTTATTTTAAAAAGGCTATTAAAACGCCGGATACCAACGATACTAAAAAAAAAACCGAATTACTTATACCAAAAATATAATATATTATATAATACGGTAAACTTTTTTATTTAATATTAAAAAAAAATATTTAATTAAAAAACTAACCGTATTTAAAATTATACGATCGGCAAATTTCTTTAAATCCGTTTCGAAAATTAATAATATTAATAAAATTATATATTTCATTTTAAATAACGAATAAATAATTAAATCCGACGTAAACCCGGTTTCGAAAAGTTATATATAACGGAAAATCTTATACCTAAAAATTAGTATTAAAGTTAATATAAAAACGTAACCGGTTAATATTTATATAAATACGAAAAACTTTTCGATTTTAATAAATAGAAAATAAATAACTTTCTAAGTTAAAAACCTTAGGTTCTTTAAGGTTAACCTTATTTACGTTAAAAGAGTTAATTTTAAAACCTTTATTAAGACTTAAGTTAAATTTAATTTTTATATATAAAACTAAATTAAAGGTATATAAATTAATAACTACTTTTCCGTTAAAGCTAACGTAATCGACGGCCTCGGACCGAAAATATTATTAAAAACTAAGATTTTTATTTAATATAAAGTAAAAATTAATTTCGTTAAAGGAACCTATATTATTTAATCGGTTTTTAATATAGAAATAACGGAGAAAATAGTTAAAACGGTAACTTTAAAGCTAATCCGGTAAAAAGTTACGGTAGCTTATACGGTAATAATTCTTATCATAATAACCACGTTTATTAACGTAAATTATATCGATTTATTAAAATTAACGGATAAAAAAAATCTTATAGCCTAACCTTTATATATAACGGCAAATTATCCGGACACTTTTAACCTTACGATTAATAAATTTAGCTTAAAAAAGGTTATTATTTATAATACGAAAACCTAGCCCTTTATTATCAAAAGAAACAAAGGAATTAATATTATATATAACTACGCCGGTAATAAAAAAGCCTAATTAATTAATTAATACGATATCGATTAATACTAAAAATCTAAATTAATCTAAGAAAAATAGGTTAATATAATCGAAAAAGCCTATACCCCCGTTACGGAAAATGCTAAAATAACGATAAAAATTAATTATCCGATTATTAATTTCCATACCCTTTTATACGGCATTACGAAGGCGATAAACGTATTATTTAGTAAATTTAAAAATAAAATAACTATAACGAATACCAACTTTACAATTAACGACAAATTACGTTAATTAATTAATAATTATAATATTTTCCGAAATAAAAGTACTATACCGATACCCGAAAAGTATAAAATATATATCGATTTTATCGACGGATAATAAAAATAATTTAAACCGGTTAAAATATACCCGTTAAACGTTAAAAATCGCCAGGTCCTTAATAAGAAATACGATATATTACAGGCTAAAAAAAAATGTTTTTCCAAAACGAACTTACCCTAATAACGGGTCCAGTTTTCGTCGTATAAAAAAAACTAAACGTTAATTACGAAAAAAATTACGTAATAATTAATTTTAAATTTTTAAATAAGATAATCGTTTTTAACGTATATCCGTTACTTAACTAAGAAAATATTATTAATGATATAACTAACAAAATATAATTCAGCTCGTTTAACACCTTTAACTTCTTTTTCAAGCTACCAATACGTACGGAACACCGTAAACGTATAATTATCATTAATTTTTAAAAATAAAAAAAATTTAACGTTATTTTAATAAAATTTCGTAACGTTTTTACTTTCGTTTAACGATTTATAAATAAATTATTTCTCGCGTATAAGCATTTCGTCTACGTATATATTAACAATATTATTATTTTTATTTATAATACCGAAAAATATAGAAAATATTTATACGTTATATAAAATATATTTAATAAAATACGGGTTTATATTAACTTTAAAGATTTTTTAATAAAGTTTTCGTTAATACGTTTACTTAATTATAACATTTACGGAAACGGAATTTTTAAAACGGATAACCGTATTAATACTTTTAAAAAACTCGTATTTTTTAATACGCTAAACTTTTTAAAAATTTATCTAGGTATAGCGGCTTAATTACGTAAAAAAATCGCCTAATTTAACCTTAAAATAACATTTTTCGATCGCCGAAAAATTAAGTTATTAATAAAATTTAAAAAAATAAACGAAACAAATATATACCTTTAAGGTTAAATTCGTATTTACGGACGAAAAAAAAAGGCATAAAAAAAACTTTAAAATTATTTATGCAGTAATTACGTTACGTATTATTATTAAAAGGACAAACCATTTTTTTTTAAAAATAAACGTTTATAAAAAGGTTTACGGAATTATAATTTTCTAACTAACTAGCAAATGGGACGGATAAATTATCTCCGGTAAGGATATATCTAAGAATAAGGTTAAACCTATTTTTTTTCTCTTAAAGTTAATTTTTAACGTTAAAAAGAAATACGGACTTATTAAAGGAAAAATCGCTATCTTTATATAAAAATATAAAAAACTGCGAAAATTTATTTAATCTAGCTAATTTCCGGTTAATATTTTTACCGATTACGTCTTTATTAAAAAAATCGTTACCTATATATTTTTAGTTATTATAAACCTTAACAAAGTTAATTTTAAATTAACTAATATTATTAATTATTTATTATAATTTTAATTAAAAATATATTATATCCCGAAAAAACTTAACGTTATATTAAATACGTTATCCCGTTTATTTATAATAATATTAAACTAAAAAACGGTTAAACGAAACGAGTTTAACGAATTAAATAATATTTAAAATAACGTTAATATATAGTATTACTTAATAAAAAAAAATATTATTTTTTAAATTACCTTTATATTAAATAACGGATTTAAAACCCGTATTATTAATAAATATATTACGGATTATTAATATAAGTACGTATACGAATTATTATAAAAAATAAAAACGGGCAAACGTTAAAAATAATAATATTAACTATTTAAGTTATAAAATAACCTTTTTTATTATATTAAGCTTAACGGTTAAAAAAGGTTATATATCCCTTATATTTATATTAAAAATATGCTGGAAATTATATATAATAAAAACCATTATTTCGGTAAAAAACGTATAATAAAAAATTTACGTAATATTTATTTTATAAAAAAATATTTTAAAATTTCGAAATATCTTAATTTTTACGTAATTTATCGGGAAAACCAAACTGATTAAAAAAAGCTTTTAAGGGAATTATTACCTTTGTTAACAATCTAATTACTGTATTATACGATAACTATAGATTTTTTTATAAATATACCGGAAATAACGTTTAAAAATATTTGTTAAATATTATTAAAATACGATATTTTAAATAATCTATTTATTATTTCGTATAAAGCTAATAAAAAAACGTTATTAATACAGGGCAAAATACGGTATTTAATAAAGGATTAAGTAATTATAACGGTAAAAATATTACAGCTTTATAATTAAAAATTTCCTACCAGGATTATTAATATTAAAAACCCGAAATTTACTTTTAATTTATAAAAAACGATTTTTAATGTTTTAAAAATCAAGTTATTTTTTTTTTAATATATTATCCGCAAACCGATAAATTATCGGAACGAAAAAATTAAACCGTAAAAATTATTATACGTTTTTATATATTTACCGATTTTAACGTTTTATAAATAAATATAATATCCGCCTTATAATACTATTTAAATAATTCCTTAACGGTTACCGGAAAACGATTACCGAACGAAATTAATATTTAATTTCCAACCTAAATTTACTGTAAATATATTAAACGAAAAAAAAAGATAATAATTTCGAATAATATAATAAATATCGTAAAAAAGAATTACGCCCGGAAAGCTACCTTATTAACCGATATCGTTAATATATTTATTAAAAAAAGATATAGTAATCGATATATTTTAATAGAATTTAAAAAAAATAAAATAATTTATTTTCGATTTTATTAAAGATATTACTTACTAGGTTAACTTAAACGGAAATAAATTTTTATTCGAATAAAGCCGTTTAAAATTTTTAAAAGGATAAAAAAATAAGTTTACGAATTAAATTTTTTTAATAATTAAAAAGTTTACCTTATTATCTCGGTAACGTAGTTATATAAATTAAAGGAAAATAAAAACCCGTTCGAAAAAAAGGTATTTATATTTAGCCTTATAACCGTTAAAGATAACAAATAAAAATAGGAGATCGACGTTGTTATAAGTTATTAAATCCGTTAATATAGAAAAAAACCTATCCGTTAAATATTTTATTAAATAAATAGGTTATATAACGAAAGATAATAAATAACGTTTTAAAAAAGATTTTTTCGTTATTATAAGCAAAACGGTTATTAAATATAAAACTAAGCACTCGATTAACTAATTAATAAAATACCGGAAAAAAAGATTTAATCCGCTTTAATAATATTAAGGTAATAAATAATAAATATACCGTAATATCTTTTATTTAATAAAAAAAAGGAGAATATAATAAAAAATAACAATATACGGGTATTATATATTTATTACGATTTTCCTTATAGTTACTATATATTTCTATATAATATCTTATATATTCTTTTATTTTAATTATATATTTCCTTATATTAATTATCCTTTTCATTTTTTAATAATATAATTACATATTATATATACCTTTATATTAATTTTAAAATAACTTTTAATTAAATTTAAATAATATTTTTTAAGTAATATATAGCTTAATTACCTTTTTTTAAAAAAATCTCACGTTATTAAAAAAGGTATAAATTACTATCGACGATAAATCTATTTATATAAAGAAGCCTTTTTTAAAAAATTTCTTACCTTTTTTTTTTCTTTACTATCGTTTTTGCGAAAATTATATATAAATCGGTAATCCCCTATAACTTTTTACGTATCTCTAATTACCCCTAACGAAAAATCTATATAGCTTATTATTTTAAAACGATTAAACCGGTAAAAATCTTGTAATAACGGATAAAGATATTATTATTAATACCTTTCCGGCCCTTAAGTTTATTAGTAACAATAAAAATATATAAAATACCTAATTTAAAAAATTTATATTTATATAAAATAATTTAATTATTACGGTTACAAATAATTAATTAAACGATAACGTTAACGGTAAATAAAACGTTATTAATACTAGTACCTAGAAAAATAATAATATCGTTAATTTATTTAGGTTAACTTTTCCGCCTATTAAAAATAATATATTAACCGGTATTTAAAACGATATTCTTAAGGTAAACGAAAATTCTGCCCAGCTTTTTAATAAATTTAGCGAAATTTAAGGGCTGGTTTTTACTAATAAAAGAGCAATTACCTTTAATTAAAAAACGGTTAACGAATCTAATATTAAAACATAATCGACCTAAGATTATTTTAACAACCTTACCGGAGATATTAATAATAAATTTATTATTAAAAAAGCCGATAAAACCGTCCTTTTTAACGGAAGTTATATTAAACTTATATAAAAACTTAATTTATTTATAAAATTTCGTAAAAGAAAATCGTTTTTTACGACGAAAAATATATTTAAACGTACTTAATTTAACTTTTATAAGGTTAACGATAAGAGTAAAAACGTTAAAAATGTTATAAATCCCGTAAACATTATTAAGGATAATTTTTAAATTATTACCTTTAATATCACTTTTAAAATTACCACGGCCCGAAAGGTAATTCTAACGGGAAAAAAACCTTATTTGTATTTAAAAATAATGTAAATAAATAAAAAATATCACTTATTTACTAAGCCGTTTACCCCGTTTAAAAAGGCAAAAATTGAATTATCTGTTATATTACTTATTACTAATAATAATTATAATAAAAAAAAAGAAAAAAAGAAGTATTTAAATGGCGTAGAAACTTTTTATAGCCGTATTTATAAGGAATATAACTATATCGCCCGTTTATTTTGTAAAATAATTAAAAAAAATCGATATTTTCCTTAATAAAAAAAAAAACAAAATTTTCGTGGTATACCTTTACGTTAAATCCGTTAAAAATAACGTAAAGCGAATATATTAAATTTATAAAAAAAATAAGGTTTACCATTAAATATTATTTATTAAAGTTATTATTTTGGATATTTAATATTATAATCCGAAAAATAACTTTAATAACAATATTAATAATTATTTTGTAAAAATAAGCCGCTTTAGACTTTATTAGGTAACTTTTATTACTTTAAGTAATAACGTTATAACTGGTATTAATAATAACATATTTTTTATTATATTCGTATTTTAAAAAGATATATGCGAAATTAATAAGTGATTTAATAAAAAAAGCGGATATAATATTTTTAATATTGTTTTTATTAATTTAAATGAGATTTTATTAAGTAATTAAGGAGCAGATTAACGACAAAATCGACGTAGTAGTTAAGGATATCGAAAATAAAGTTAAAGCTTTAAATAAAGTTATTAAAAAAACTTAGTCCGTTAAGGTTTAAAATATTATAAGTATAAAGCGCCGAATTATTACTTTCGAGAACCCCTAGGAAAATACTGGAATTTAAATAATAATTATATTTACCTAAGAAATAAATGTTACGAATTTTTCGTTAAGATTTTTTTGTACTAATTTAAATAGTATATTATTTATGAAAGTAGCTAAAAAATACTGGATTTACGTTTAAGGTTTTACAGAAAGCGTTAAGATATTTACGTTATTTTTCCTATTTTAAAGATAATTGTTTAATTTAATTAAATGCTTTAAGTTTATTACCGTACGTTATACGGTTTTTTTTCGTACGTAAAAAAGGAACCTGTTAAGGATTTTAGAATTTAGGCTTATATAATTTAATTTTCGGATATATAGAATAATAGCTTTTTTATAGTTTTAATAGTATACGATTAATTAGATTTATACTATTATACAGTTATACGTATTCAGTATATAGCTATTCGTAATACGTAATAGAACTTAAATTATTTATTAATATTTTTTGTTATTTTTACGTTAATTATTTTAATTTTTACATAATCCTTAATAGCTTTCGAATATTTAATATAATTAGTTTTATTAAACGTTAATTTATTAATTACTTTTTTTTAAAAGTATTAAAATTTAAAATAAACCAGCATTAGTAATAAAGGTAATATTTAAGCTGCGTTAAAATTGATATATTTTTATAGGAAGCCAGCTTTTATATTAACGTAAAATTCGAAAATGTTATATTTTTTAAAGGTTTTTTTTTAAAAAAGATACCGAAAGGCCTACTTTAAAAAGTAACTATTAAAGTTTGTTAATAAGAAAGGAATTATAGTTTTAGTTGTAATACAAAAAATAAATATATTAAGATAATAAATGCTTAATAACTAAGAACCTCCGTAAAAAAAGTTAATAAATTACAGAATTATTACGAAAGTAACGTATATAACGTATATATTAAAATATAGTTAAACAAAGTACGGACCGAATTTATAACTTTAAAATCCTGATATTATATACTTAAATATATACGGCTAATAAAAAGGATTTTATTATATTAATCCTTAAAAGGTTTTAAATAAACAGTAAAAGTAGCGAAACCTTTTTAAATATATATAATAATAGTTATAATAAAATGAAAATTATACGTACAACGTATTATATATATAAACGAGAAACATATATAAATAAGCCGCTTTTTAACATTCCGTAATAACAAATTTAAATAACTTAATAATAATATATTGCATTAATTTAAATTAATCGGATCTTTTTTAATTAGATATTTATATAATTTCTTTATAAGTACGTATATTATATCCGGGCTTACCGTAAACGTTACATTTCTATTTCTTCGTTTTAATTTTCTTACGACAACCCCCCCCCCCCCCCCAGCTGCTATTAGCTATATTTTTTTACCACTTTTTTCTTTTCAAGTTAAAAGAGCTTATTCTTTTTATATAGTAAATGTTCCTCCGTAAAAACGTTTATTTTTAATCCTGTAACGATTCCTTAAAATATAGTTTGTTTTACGTAATTAGGTATTTTTTTCTTAAAAAAAAGCGGTTTTATATAACGGTAACATATAACTTTTTGTTATAAAATTACCCGACTTAAATATCCTTTCTTAACGAATTACCTTAATAATTTTTAATTTTCCTTTATAAATAACGTACTTATTTTATTACTTTACGGATATTTCTAAGGGTTTTCGTAACAGGGGAAATAAAACCGGCGAAAATTAATAGGGAGATAATTAACGTAAGTATAACTAAAGGAATTTCAAACTCGGAAAAAACGTTATTAAAATTAAATAAAATAAGGCCAGCTTTCGTAAATCTAGATTTAATATTATCGGACGTTATAATAACTTAGAACGCATTATAAAAGCTGGCGAAAAAATCTTTTTTGGTAATATATAAGTATAATAACGTCGTGTTAAATCTTCGATATACCGCAAATAAACGTATTTTAAAATAAAAAAACAAAAATATTAAAAAGTTAAAACCGATACGAAAAATACGTAGGTATATAAAACGTAATAATGTCGTAATTAACGTAATATTTTTCGAATTCTATCGAATAATAACTTTCGTAACCGTTAAGGATAAAAAAACGTTTCGAATTTTTCGTACGTATCCAAGTATATTTGTTAAAATGCTGGATTTATTTTAGACCTAATTTATTTATTATTTAATTATTATTATTTAATGTAAATTTCTAATTAATTACTAATAATAAATTATTACGGTACCCGGATTTAAAATAATTTTTTTCTATTATAATAATAAATAACGGTATAGCTTAACCTTAGAAATTAACGACCTGGATAATTATAACTTATTTTTTATTCCTTCATTACGTTTATTTAAATGTTTTACGTTTTTCGGCATTAGTAATAAATATGCCCGTTGTTCTAAAAAATTTTATCAAAAATCCAGTCTTATCGAAGTTGTAGATATCCTTTTTTACGATACTGTATTTTGTAATTATAACCCGAATAAATTCGATTTATTTACGAAATATTATTAAACTTTCGGATAAAATCCGTTAATAATTGATTTTCCGATTTAACCGCGTTTGGAATTTTTTTTTGCCGTTTAATAAAGTTCGACGCCCAGTTAATTCCGATACATTCCGTAATACGCTAAGTTAGCAATATATTAGCTATATTTTTAATATATTAAAGCCGAATAGAAAACGTTTACGTATCTAGGTTAAGGATTCGGTTAATAATCGATTTTTTTTCGGTTAACGTTAATTTTTATAAAAAATTAATAATATCGGCTCGGATATATTTACCGCTAAAACGGTATATTAAAGTAAAATATAAAACTTTATAAGTAAAACTAAGCTTTTTATAACTAACTTTCAGGTTTCGTTTTTTAACTTAAATAACTAGGTTTATTTTTGCTTTTTTTATAAAGTATTTTATAATGTTAATATTAAAAGATAAACAATTAAATATAAATAATTAAAATAACTAAAAGAGTTTTTCGCTTATATATATCTTTCGTTTATATATATAGTACGTTAATATATATATTAATTCCCGGTAAATTATTAATTAAATGATATTAAAATTTAATTATTTAATCGATTTTAACCCGGTTTAATAACGTTTCGAAATAATTTTATTACTGTTTAAAAAAAAGGTAAAAAAAGTAATATAATTATTATTAAATAAAGAATAAAATTTGTTAATACAGTATAGTTATAAAATAATTCAAATAAAATCGAATTTAATAAAGGTAATACGAATTTATCATAATTTAGTTACTAGGTTAATTATTAAGCTTTTTGTAATTAAAAAGATAATTTCTTATTAAAGTACTAGGTTTTACAAAATCGTATTATTTTTTAATTTATATTTTTTTTTTAGTTTCGCTTAAACGAAAGTAATTATATTAAAACGTAACTTTTTAATTTAATAAGGTTTAACTTTATTTTTAAGGTTTTTTTAAGTCGGTATCAGATATAACTAAACGCTTTATTTTATTTATCCAGTTAAAATCCTTTTTTTTTCCGTTTTTCGACGTTGGTTAACTTGTTAACTTCGGGACTTTCGGCCTTATTTTTATTTTAAAGGAGTTTAATTTATTTTTATATATAAAAATAATCCGTTAGTTATCTCCCTAAACCAAACTATCCCGCTAATAACCCAAACCCTACCATACCGCCGAATATATTAAAGGTAATTTTAACCTTAGTTATAGTAGTTAATTTCGTTTATAATTTATAATAATAAATATCAAATTTATTTATATGCCTTTTTAATAATTAGTTTATAATAATAATTTAGTTCGAAAAGTTTTAAAAAAGGTTTAAAATATATAAAGTTAAGTATAATAAATTTAAAGGTAAGTTTTCGAATAAAAATTTCGAAACCGAATAAATTTATTTCGTTAAGATCTAAAGGTAAAAAAATAATAAAGACGGTATTAGAGTTAAATAATAATAAGTAATTAAGTAAAGGTTAAAATAAAAAGTTATAAGTAATATTTTCGACGTTTTAAAGGAAATCGGATTAATTAAATATTAAATAAATTCGAATAAAGTATAGAAAATTGTTTTCGTTAAAAAATATAAAAATCTATAATAATAAAAAAGGTTAAGAACGAAAAAAATATTCTAATTATTTATATTAATATAAACCTCCGTTAATTTTATAATCGATTTTATAACGAACGTTCGTTATTTCGATAATACCTATTAAAATATTTAATAATTTCGTTAATAAGATAATTCGGCAATTCGGTATTCCGAAATATTCGAAATATTCGAATAAATAAGTAAGGTATTATTTATAATTTATATATCGTTTTAATGAATTTTTTAACAAACGTTGTAATATTTAAAATTAAATATTTTATTATTTTCGTATAATAAGTTTTTATAAAAGAAATAACTAAATCCTTCCGATAATCGAATCGTATAATAAATAGTAAATATATTTTTATACGTATATATATAATCTATATTAAGGTTATAATAAAAAGGTTAAGGTTTCTTAATATATATAGCGAAATATACGACGAAATTATTTAAAGTATGTTTTATTATATAAAAAGGGAAAATATTAATATAATTAAAAGTAAAGATAAATTTTAAACTTTTTAAATTTATAACCTATTAAAATAAACGTAAGTTATAAATTTTATTATATAAATTAATTAATTAAATTATTTATAATATAGGTAAGAAAAATAATTTTAATATATAGCTATAATTATAAGGCGTTGCTTAATTATTTTATTTACTAATTCCTTTACTTTCCGAAATATAAGGTAGGTATACAGGGTAGGTATACAGGGTAAATATACAAAGTAAGTATATAAGATAAATGTATAAGGTAAGTATATAAGGTAAGTATATAAAATAGGTATATAAGGTAGGTTTACCGGGTAAATATATAAGGTAAGTTTATAAATTAGGTTTATAAAATAGGTATATAAGGTAAAAATATAAAGTAAATATTTAAGTTAAGTATATAATATTAAAGTATACGTAAATTATAAATATAAAAAAATAAATTCTTTATATAACTATAAATATAAAACGTTTTAATTATTATATATATTAAATACTTTATTTTTACTACTTATATTCGAATTATTCTCGTAGCCGTTTTAAATTTTAACTCGTAATTACTATATTATTTACCTGTAAATATAATGTATATATTTATATTATAATTCCTCCTATTTATATTTTAAGTTTTATGTAATTTTTAATACGTAACTTATTAGGATTTTTATATTTAAAATTTTTATAATTATTTATTTTTAGATTTTATATTAATACAGTAATAAATATTCTTTTTTTTTCTTTTTTTTTAAGATATCGTATTTATATTATATTTAATTTTAATTTTCATTTTAAATTTTTTCTATCGTAGTTAGTTAACGAAGAAGTATATCTTATTTTATCTTATTTTTTTTAACAATTTATTTTTATAATTGTTAATTTAAGGTTCTAGTTTTAAATTAATAATTTATTATTTTTAATTATTCCGTATATTATAACTCCGATATATACGTATTAATTATTTTTCCTATTATTAGTTATTAATTAATAATCCGTTAAATATATTAAAAATTTTTATTAATTATATTTACCGTATTTCGAATTTAATTTAGTAAAGTTATTAAAAAATTCCCGAAAATCCGGATTAAATATATAACCTTTTTTATTTATTCGGTTTTGTTCGTTTAAAAAAAGAGATAAATTTAAGGTAAACGTATAAAACCTTATTATTAATTATAAGATTCTAAAATTATTATAAGAATTTTTTAATACTATATCTTAAGGTAATTATATTTAATTATAACGCGTTATTAATTATAAGTAATATTAATAATATTATAATTAACGTATTATCAAACGGAAATATAAGTAATAAATACTTTATAAGTTTTTATAAATTCGGTATAATTTATATTAATCGTTTTACGAAATATATCCCGGGCATATTATCCCGATAAAATTAATTAATATTATAAAAAATTTCCTAAAAAATTAATATTACTCCGATATTAAATATTTATATATTATAGGAAGATTTAAATTTATTATATTAATTAACGTAATAATTATATAATAAAAAAAGAACTAAATATTTTAATATTTTAATATCGAAATAATATTTCAGCTTTTTTATTCGTTTTATATAAAATAATAATTAAATTTATTCCCGTTTCCTTAAACGTTTATATTAAACTTGAGATTTTTTTAAAACGCTTAAAGTTATCCCTTAGTAATAACGTTATTATCTTATACGCGTTTCGTTTCGAAATATAAATATATTTTAAAATTTACTTTTTCGTTACCTTATTTTTTTCAAACGAAATAATAATATACTCCGATATAGTTTATACGTACATTAAACTATAGGTTTTTAATTAATATTAACCTTTCTTAATTATCTCTTTAAATTATTATAACGATAATTTCGTTATAAATTACGTAAAGTTCGGTTAATAATTTTCGTAACTAAACCGTTTTTTACCTTACTTGAATTTAATTAATATATTCGGCTTCGTAAAATAATAATAATATAATAAATTATCTATTCGACGACCAGTCTATCGCTTTACTTCCGGCGTTAAATATATAACTTATAATAAAACGGCGAAACAATATATAACTTATTTATTTAATAGAAATTTATCATTAAAAAATATTTAACTTATTTTAAAAAAAAAGCTTTAAAATAGATAAACTACTTGAAATAACGTAATATTTGGTATAATATTTAATAAATAATAAATAATGAAATTTTTTATATAACAGTTAAAGTATAATATAATATATATTATATCCGGCCGAATTCTTATTATAACGTATACGGAATACTTTATTCCTTTTGCGAACTATTTAACGCTAATTTAAATTATTCCGTAATAATTAAAAGGTTCTAAAGTTTTTAATACTTTCGATTAAAATTATATTTTCGTATATTTTCTAAAAGCTTAATTCCGTAATAATATTTTTAACGCAAGGATTTTAATTAAATTTTATTATTTTATTAATATAATTACGGGTAATAATCTTTTTAAACTAATTTAAATAAAACCCGAAATTTATTTTATAAACTTTTTTTATTTACGTTTTTTTTTAAAATTCCGTTATTTTTTTTAACGGGTCCGATAAAAAAAAAGTTATTTATATAAATAGCGATATAAAGGTAGTTATTTACAACTATTTTAATATCTTAATTTAATAACGAAACCTTTAATTTTTTTCAAGGAATTTATTAATCTGTAATATTCAACTTCAAAAGCGTATTTTAAGCCGTAAAGTACTTTGTTTAATTTATAAATCTTATTTATCCGGTTATTAAATTTAAACGATTTTTTAACCTAAATTTTCCTATAAATATTTCCGTAAAACAAAACGATATTTACGTTTATTTACATAATTTTTAAATTGTACGCCGCGGTAAGTTTATAAATAACTTTACCACTTTTTAATTTTATTATTAACGCAAAAATATCCGGTATAATATAAAACCTTTACTTATTCGAATCTTTATACGACTTAACCTACCTTATAACGTATAATTTTACCGTTAAATCCTTTTTTAATTTTGTAAATTTATTTACTTACTATAATTCTTCGTTCTCGTAATAAGTTATAAAACGTTTAAATATTGTTATTAATTAAGAAATATTTTTTTTATTGGCTAATATTATTTAAAGTATTTACCGTAATATTTACGGTATTTATAATTTTAAAGCTTTAAATTAATAATTATAAATATTTTTCTTAATATTATAATTATTATATCTAAATAAAACGTTAAATTTATTTTTAAATTAATAGCGTATAAATAATTTACGTTTAATTCGTAATCGTAAATTATAAATTAAAAATGTTTTACACGGTAACTTTTTAATATAAATTCGTATATTTTTTATTAAACGTTAATACGTTTTCCGTTATAATTTATATATTATTATTATTATTTTCGTTAAGAGTAAATTAACGTAAGGTATTATTATCGTTAAATTTAATATATTTATTATTTTATTAGGTAATTTTAACGATAATACCGTTTATAATTTAAGATTAAGGTTTTTTGCTTTACGTTAATTATCAGAAAAACGTAAATCTTCTACCGCGTAAATACCGAATGAAAATTCCGGATAAATATTAAATAAGATATCGTTTCGGTAACGTTTCGTCCGATTGGGCGGTTTAAAAGGCGATAATAACCGTGTTCTCTATCTTTTACCTGTAGTGGCGGAGATTTTTAAGTGTTTTTTCTCTTTTTTCTTTTTTTTCTTTTTTTTTTTTTGGTTAAAGCTGTAAGATTAATATTCGATTTGCCTTTAAGGTAAAATAGCAAATTATTTCGTAAATAATTACTCGTTAACAGTTATTATTTATTATTAAATCGAATATTATTATACTTTATTATTCGGACTTTAAAATTTTTCGTTAATTTTATAAATATAAAGGCCTTTGTAAAAATATTATTTAATAAATGGTTTTTTATTATAAAACTTAATTTAAATATATTTATTATTTATTATTATTACTTTTTAAAATTTCGTTATTATCTTTATTTTTTTTACATTTTCATATAGTTATAAACCTTAACTGTATAAATACGTTTCCTATAGTAAAAATTATAAGTATAAAATATAATACGAGTTCGGGCATTAACGTAAAAAATTCTAAAAAATAATAATTAATAATTAAGTTATTTTAACAATAAAATAAATATATAGTAATTTCTTAGGTATAATCCCGGGTAATAATACCCTATAATAAGAATTAAAAAAGTTAGGTTAAAATATGATTTATAATAAATATTTAAAAGTATTTTTAAAAATTAAAAATATTTTATTTACCGAAAAAACTAAATTTTTTTTTGTTTAATTCGGTAATTATTAAAGTTATAACTTTTAATATAATTTAGTTAAGGCGTAAGTTTTTATTATATAATTTGATATTAAATTAATAAATAAAAGTTATTTTTAAATATTCGAATAAATATTCGTTAAGTCGGTAATTTATTATTTTACGTTTTATTATTTGGTAATATATATTAAGGTAACTATTAAAATTATTATTATTATAGTTATAATTTAGGTTATTAATATATTATTTAATTACAATTATTATATTACTATTTAATACTATTCTTTTAATATATCTTTAATTTTAACTTTTTAAAAAACATATCGTATAATATCATCGAAAATAACGATAAATTTAATAAATTAAATAACGTTATTATAATCCGGGATTATGCTATTTATTTAAAAAAATATAATTAAAACTACGGTATAATTATTAATAAATATACCAAGAAATTTATTTATAAAATATAATTCCGAAATAATACTGGTCCAGGTAAATTTAAAGAAATTAATATAAATTTACTTTAATTTAATTGCTAAATTAATAATTAACCATATCGTAATTAATAAACCAGTTTTTTTATTAAAAAAATAAATTTTAAACCTTTATATTGTTTTTAAATTTAATATCGCTATTTTATATTCTGGATTTACCTAATTTTTAAAGCGCTTTCTTAGTTAATACCGGGATATTTACAAATTTAAAACTTAACGAATAAATATAATAAAAACGTAATAATTTATATAAAGAGAATTTAAAAGCTTTAATATATATAAAAAATACTTAAACTTTAAATATTTTACATAATTATAATAATAAACGTTAAAATTTTAAAATTTAAATTAATATATAAATTAATTATTATTAATATAATAAATAATTATATTTTAAAATAAAAACTCGTTTAAAAATCGTTTTATATAAATTATAACATAATTTTAAAATTAATTTAAAAAATAAATAAATTAATATTATAAATTATAATTTAAATAATATTACCTAAATATATATTACTATATAAATACATAATAACATTTAAATATAACAAAAAATATAAAAGGTAAAAATAATTATTAAATATAAAAATTAATAACAAAATTTATTTTATTTTATAAAACTTTTATAAATTTTTATATCTAAAATCGTTTGGTTTAAGCCGTATTATTTACGTTAAATTAAAAATACGATATAATTATATTAATAATTAATATAATAAATATTTTACCTAATATCTTTATATACGGTTATTATTAATAATTTTTACGGTAACGATAAATTGTATTTCCGTTACAAAAAACATTATTCCGAAACCGATTATTACGTACTGCCGATAAGCTTTAATTTTATTAATCTTTATACCCTTAAGCTTTACGGTTTAACAAGAAAAATTTTAAATAATAATTTAAAAAATAATAAGTTTTTCGCGGTAAACCTTAAATTCGTATAAAATAGTTACTTTATAACCCTTCGTTAATTTTACAACTTTTTTAACTATAATTAATTTTAAGGTATTTTTTTAAACTTTTATTAATTAAAATAACTAAAATATGCCGATTAAAACCGAATATAAAACCTTAATACTCCGTAGTTCCGGAATATCGGCGGAGACGGTTTCGATTATTATACCTAACCTAAATAAAATAATTAATTAATTAAAATATATTAACACCTTTTTCGATATTAATAACCTTTCCGAAAAAGATCGGGTTTTATTTTTAATTTTCGGATACAATCTAATTTAAAACGGCAAAAATAATCGATCTTTACGTAAACTTATATTAAGAAATATCCGGCTTATAAAATACTTACTGGAAAAATTAAAAGATAGCGATAACGGGCTTAAAAACGTCGAAATTTAACTTTTAAATCGATATAAATTAAAAAATTATAAACGATAATTTATCCGGCTGCTCCGGATTACGAAAACCGTTCTAAATTCCGTTAAAAATAGTCGTCGATAAGGGCTTACATAATTAAACAATTTATAAAAAGGTTAAAATTTAGTAAAACATAACAACCGATAACGCAATTTATTTATTTATTTAATTCGATTTTATAGTCACGTTTTTTATAAAAAAAATAAATTTTTATATTATTTTTTTTTCAAAATATTTAAAAAAAAATTAAAGTTATATTATAAAGTTTTATATAAACAAATATCAAACTTAAAATAAATATTTACGAATATAATTTATTATTAACCGTTTTTTTAAATATTTTTATTTTTATTTTTTATATTTATATAGTTATACATCTTAAATTAAATATTTACGATTCTTATTATAAATTTATATTTTATAATATTATATTATTACTATTAATTATAATTTACTATATATATTTATTATAAAACATTTTTATATTAATTATTAATATGTTATTAAAATTTAATATATATAAGATTTATATTATTTAAAATATTATATTATTATAAAATATATTTTAAATTATTTTATTTACTATTTTTTTTGTAAAAATCTTATTACAATTTATGATAATAGTATTTAAAATTATTTTACGTAATAAATTAAAATTTTTTTAATATATATTATTTTTATTTTTTATTTTTTATTACTATTTATATATTTAATTATATACTATACTACTATATTTACAATTATTTATTTTTTATATAAGTATTTAATTTTATTTTAATATTTATATATTAATTTATAACTTATTACGATATTTCGTTTTTCTTTATTACCGTTATTTTATTATTTAATTTACAATATTATTTTTTTTAAATATTTTAATTTTGGAAATAAAGTAATTTAAGATATATAAAAAAAATATTTTACCTTATTTATAATTTCGCTTAAATAAATATAATAATGTCGAAAGGTAAATTTTAGGAAAAATAATATATAACTTCGATATTACATAAGTATTTATTTATTTTTAATATTTAATTTTTTTATTTTTTTTAATCGGTATCGAATATAATCGAAGGCTTTATTTTATTTATTTCGTTAAATTTTTTTTTTTTTTACGTTTTTCGGCATTTAAAAACTTATCGGTTTCGAAATATTTTATCTCGTTTTCTTTTAAGTAAAATCTATTGTACATTTATATATATATATATATATATATTCCGTTAATTACTTTTTAAAATTAAATTATTTTATAGGTAATATTAATTTTATTACGTAATTACTTATACTAATTAAAATTTTAGCGGCAAATATAACAATTAACTTTTAAATATATAATAATTATAAAGATTATAATTATTTGTAAAGTTTTATAACGGTTAACATTTTATATTTATAAACGGAACATATTTATAAACGAAACATTTTTAAGCACTTCGCAATAATAAATTTAAATAACTTAATAATAATATATCGTATTTATTTAAATTAATCGGAATTTTTATCGTTAAATATATTTATAACTTTTTTTATAAATACGTACATTATATCCGGGTTTACCGCAAACGTTATATTTCCGTTTTTGCGTTATAACCCTTTTACGACAATTACCTTTAACGGCTATTAGCTGCATTTTTCTACCCCTTACTTTCTTTTCGGTTAGAAAAACTTATCTTTTTTATATAGTAAATATTCCTTTTTTTTGAAAACGTTTATTTTTAATTCTGCGGCGTTTGTTTAAAATATACTTCGTTTTACGTAATTAAATATTTTCTTCCCGGAAAAAAACGGCTTTATATAATAGTAATATGTAACTTTTTATTATAAGATTAACCGATTTAAATATTTTAATTAGCAAATTACCCTAATAATTTCTAATCCTCTTTTATAAATATCGTCTTTATTTTGTTATTATACGGATATTTCTAGGGGTTTTCGCAGGTAGTAAAATGGAACCGGCAAAGGTTAACGGGGAAACGGTCGGCGTAAATATAATTAAAAAAATTTCAAGTTTAAAAAAAACGATATTAAAATCGAATAAAACGAAACTAGCTTTTGTAAATCCGGATTTAATATTATCGGACGTTGTAGCAGTTTTAAACGTATCGTAAAAACTAATAAGGAAATAATTTTTAACAATGTAAATATAATAATATTATATTAAGCTTTCGATATATAACGAATAAACGCGTTTTAAAAAAGAAAAACAAAATATATTAAAAGGTTAAAGTTTATACGATAAATATACAAGTATATAAAGTATAATAATATCGTAATTAGCGTAATATTTTTCGAATTTTATCGAATAATAGCTTTTATAGCCGTTAAAAATAAGAAAACGTTTCGATTTTTTCGTACGCGTTCAAGTATATTAACCGAAATATTTAATTTATTTTAAATTTAATTTATTCGTTATTTAATTATTATTACTTAATACGATTTTTTAATCGGTTACTGATAATAGGATATTACGAAACTAAAACCTAAAATAATTTTTCCTCGTTATAATAATTAATAACGGTATAACCTAACCTTAGAAATTAATAGTTTAAATAACTATAACTTATTTTTTATTCCCTTATTAAATTTATTTAAGTTTTTTACGTTTTTTAACACTGGTAATTACTATACCCGTTATTATAAGAAACCTTATTAAAAACCTAGTCTCGTCGAAATTGTAAATATCCTCTTTTATAATGCTATATTTTGCGATTATAATACGAATAAGTTCGAACTATTTACAAAACGTTTCTGGATTCTCGGATAAAATCCGTTAATAATCGATTTTTCGATTTAAATATAATTAAAGTTTTTTTAGCCGTTTAATAAATTTCGACGCCCAGTTAACTTCAACGCGTTCCGTAACGCATTAAATAAGCAATATATTAGCCATATTTTTAACGTATTAAAACCGGATAGGAAATATTTACGTATTTAAGTTAAAAATTTGTTTAACAATCGATTTTTTTTCGGTCGGTGTTAATCTTTATAAAAAAGGGATAATATCGGCTCGGGCGTAATTATTATTAACGCGTACTTTTGAAATAAAAGGTAAAACTTTATAAATAAAACTAAGCTTTTTATAATTAAATTTCGGATTTCGTTTTTTAACTTAAATAGTTATGTTTATTTTTACTTTTTTTATAAGGCGTTTTATATTATAGGTATTAAAAACTAAATAATTAAAGATATATTATAAAAAAAACTAAAAAAAAATTTCCGCTTATAAATATATCCCGTTCATAAGTATAAGACGTTAATACGTTATTATAATTTAATATATTATAAAGCTTAGTAATAAAAAGAAGATTAAAAAAAACATAATAAGGTTCGATAAGTTAAAGATAAGTTTTCGTATAATAATTTTAAAACCGAATAAATATATTTCGTTTTAATTTAAAAGTAAAAAATAAAAATAAGTAATATTAAGATTTAATAAAAAAAAGTAATTAATTATATATATTAAAACATAAGGTATATTGTCGACGTTTTCGAAAAAGTTATATAAATCCAATATAAAAAATAATTACGTAAAATAAAAAAAGTTTTTTTTATTAAAAGATTTAAAATATTATAATTAAGAAAAAGGTTAAAATCGAAATAAGTATTACGAGATATTTATATTAATATTTATCGGTTTCATATTAGATTTCGTTATTCCGAAAATAATTTTAAAGCGCTTAATCGTTATATAATTTCGGTAATTAAGTAAATTAAGATTTTATTATAAGGTATTTTTTAAATTCGGTAAAAGTATATTTTAATAATTTTATTTTATTACTATATTATTTTTTATATAAAATATCCTATCGTTAAAATTTAAAGTTTTAATATTTTCTTATAATAAGTTTTAAAACTAGAAATAAGGAAATTTTTCGGTATTATCGGGCGCGTATTACTGTAACGTATAGCTTAATAAATATATAACAAAATTTCTATCGTATTTTATAATAAAAAAGTTTAAAACTTTAGCATAGAAAAGGAAAATACGTAATAAAGTTATTAAAAATACGTTTTACTTTATTAAAAATTAATAATAAATTAGTAAGTTTTCCGAATATATAACCTATTTACGCAAACGTATATTATAAAGCTATTAATATGAAATACATTAAATTATTTATTATATAAATACAAAAAGGTAACTTTTTTATATAATTATAAATATAAGACGTTTTAATTATTTTATTTACATAAAAATATAAACCTTTGTATATATCTTACTTAAAGGCGGATAAGGATTTCTAGCTCTATTATACCGTTATAACTGCTAATCTTTTAATTATATAACGGAATCGTTAATTTTTTTATATTTTCTTATAATATATTAATAACTATATCTTTAACTTATAAGGTAAAGGTACGCAATATATATATAAGGTAACTATATAAGTTAAATATATAACGTAAATATATAATGTTAGTATTTTATAAGCTAAGTATATAAGATAAACGGTAAAAGTAATTACGTAGAATTATATTAGTAACAGTTATATCGTTAAATATTATAAAGTTAATATAAAATATATAAATCGAAAATAAGGTTTAAAATTTTAAATAACGTAATAAAAGATTTATTTATTTAAACACGAATTACGGTTTCCCTTTAGTTCTAAAAGTTTACCGTTTATTTTTTTTTTTAAAAAGTCTAAATAAATATAAAGTTATTTACGTTAGTTAATTATTATAGATTTAAATAATTCTTTTATAAAGTATTTATTTATATAAATAAAATAATCCGTATAAAAATATAAATTAAGAATACCCCGATTCGCTTCATATTATATATTTTATAATAAATTAATTATATATTTATTATAATTTCCTTTTATCTAATTTGAACGGCTTAATAATATAATATTATATCGTAATACAATATTATATTTAATAGAAATTAATAAACGTTTTATCTTTTAATATTAAACTTTACCTAAGTAATAACTTTATAAGCATTTAAAATCATGAATATTAATATGATAAAATTAAAAATAATATTATAATCGAAATTTTTTAAAAGCAGTATTTATTAAAAATATATACGTATAAGCGGTAATTATATATTATAAATAGTAATATAATATATTATAATTTATATATAACGAAATATAAAATTTTTTAAAAATCAAAAAGATATATGTTTATTAAATTTAACGAAAAGATATATAATATATCTAATAATAAAGCTTAAATTTACATATTTCCTATTATAATATAATAAAACAAAACGTATTAAAGCTATATATATATATACCCCGTTTAATTAAAAAGTTAAAGGAAAAAAATAAGTCGGACGTTTTTTTTTACTATAAGAAACTATATATAAAAGCTGGTAAGGGAATAGTAAATAGATTATCGCAAACCGACATAGTAATTTTGCTAAGTTATTTAGTAATAAAGGTAAAAATAACTAAAAAAATAAAAAATAAATTAAAATAAAATAAAGTATTTAAAATTAAGAATAATTATAACAGTTATATAGTAGTTATATAATTTTAACCTTAGTTTAATATATATATATATACGAAAACGCCCTTATTAAACATTAAAAAAAATAAACGTTAAACGTTTATTTATTATTATAAAAATCTATATATAAAAGTTTTTTGCTTAGTATTTTATAAATTATCGCCGAATTACTTTAAAAATATAACCGAAGTATTTAACGATAAAATTAAAAATAACTTAAAAAAATAAAAAATAATTAATTTTAATTATAATTATATTAATTATATTAATTAAAAAACTTAAAGGCTTATATAATAAGTACATATATTTTAAAAACAGGTTTTATTAAATTATCGTTTATTTTTAATTTATATATACGTTAAGTTATACTTAAAGCCGAGATATAATTTTAAATTATATTCTTATTTTATTTTCTTTTAATAATAATATATTAAATATTTATTAAATATTTAGTATTATATAAGGCTGTTAAATTTACGCCGTATTATTTAGGCTAAGTTAAAAATACGAAATAATTATATTAATAATTAATACGAAATATACTTTATTTAATATTTTCGAATATAATAATTATTAATAGTTTTTACGATAATAATAAATTGTACGTTTCGGTTACGAAAAACTTTATTTCGATACCGATTATTACGTAATACCGATAAATTTCGATTTTAATAAATTTTATATTTTTTTTAATTAGTTCGGTAAGGGGAATTTTTTAAAATATAGATAATAATTTAAAAGATATTAAGTTTTTTTCGGTAAACCTTAATTTCGTATAAGATAGCTTTACAACCTTTTGCCGGTTTTATGGTTAAAAATATTAAATGTTAACGAGGAAAAAAGGTTAAAAACTTTAAACCTGTTACCTTTAATTTTTATAGATTTTACGATCCCTTTTCGAATCCCTATTAATCAAAATAGCTAAAATATACCGAGCAATTTTTACTGTAAAATACCGGTATTTCGTAATTGTAAAGTTTTTACGGAGGACGTTTTTCTTAATATTTTTAAACTTTATAAAGCTCTGGGATAAATTAAAGATATTGACGCCTTTTTTCGATTTAACCGATTTTTTTTTTTTTTTTTATAAAATTAAATTTTGCTTTTAAATTTCAAATAAAATTTGATTTATATAAGTAAAGTAATTAAATGTTATACGACCTTAAGGTAAAAAATATCGACCGTATGGAAAAATTATTAGGAAAGTTAGATATAGGCGGTAAAAGGCTTAAGAATTTCGAAATTTAACTTTTAGCTCGATATAAAGAGGATTACGAGCGATAATTTATTTAGTTGTTCCGGATTACGAAAAGCGTTTAAAATTCGGTTAAAAATAGTCGTTAATAAGGGCATAATATAGTAGTTTGAAAAAAAGTTAAGGTTTAATAAAGCTTAATAACCGATAATATAATTTATTAATTTATTTAATTTGGTTTTATAATTACGTTTCTTTTAAGGAAAATAATTAATATTATAAATATATAACGTTTAAAAATTTAAAAAAAGAAAAATTTATTTTATATACGTATATTACCTAGGAATTTTTCGAAATTTATATAATATAATATAAATAATAATAAAAAATAAAATTAAAAATTAAAAAGCAATACTTAATTAATATACGTTTATAAATTAAAAAATGACGTATTTATAAGAATTTAATAATCGGTTACGGATTAAAATTTTTCGTAATTAAAACGAATAATTTATCGTAATCGTAAAATGTACTATTAATTATTATATTCGAAATTATAAAAGTAAATATTTATTATATTTATTAATAATAAAATTAATTCGGATTTTAAATTTAACTTAAATAATATAAAATAAACTTAACGACTTTATATACGTTAATAAAATAAGCGTTATTTATATGTAATTTTATAATATATATATAAATATATATATATAAATAATGTAAATATATATTTAAATTATTCTTTTTTTAAAAAAACCCTTATAATTTATACGTTTTATAACGTATATATTACCCGTAACCTATTATATAAGCTCGTCGGTTACATAAATTTGTTAGTTTATTTTTTTTAATTTTCTTATTTTTTAATATTTAAGATCTTTTTCTTTATATTAACATTATAAAACGTTTTATAAAAAAAGCAAAGATAAATTTAATTATCTAGGTTAAATAACGAACTTTAAAATTTTATTATAATAAGTTTTATTTTATTTATAGCGTTTTTATATTTACTTTAAAAATCCGATATAACGGTAAATCCTTCCGAACCGATATTATTCCCTATTTACGAAAATTAACGCTAACCGAAAAAAAAAATCGGTTATCGAACGAACCCTTAATTTACATATATAAACGTTTCTTATCCGGTATTAACATATTAAAGATATAGCGAATTTATTACTTACGTAATACGTTATAGAACGTATCGGAATTAATTAGGTATTTAATTTTATTAAATAGTAACAAAAACTTAAATCGTATTTAAATCGAAAAATAAAATATTAAAAATTTTTATGCGAATATTTAAAGATATTTCGTATATAATTTAAGATTATTTGGGTTATAATTATAAAATACGGTATCGTAAAAGAAAATATTTATAATTTCGACGAGACTAAGTTCTTAATAAAGCTTTTTATAGCAGCCGGCATAGTTATTACTAATATTAAAAAACGTAAAAAACCTAAACAGGCTTAGAAAGGAAATCGGAAATGATATATAGTAATATAAGCTGTTAACTCTTAAAATTAAGCTTTACCTTTATTTATTATCCCTGCCGGGAAAAATTACCTTCTTCGCTAATTCGCCGATAACCCACTTCTATTTAACTAAAGGATTACTATAAGCAAAAAAGGCTAAACGACAAATAAATTAAGTTTAAAATAAATTAAACAATTTAATAAATACATTAAAATGCGTATTATAAATTCGAAACGCCTCCTTGTTCTCGACGGTTACGACAGTAACCATTTAATCGAATTTTAAAATTATTACAAAACTAATAACATTATTATACTTTATATACTTACTTATTTTTCTTATCGGTTTTAACCTTTCGATATATCCTGTTTTTTCGTATTAAAACGTATTTATTTATTATATATCGAAAGTTTTATATAACGTTACGTTATTTATATTATTAAAGAAAACTTTATTACCGGCTTTTATTACGCGTTTAAAGCTGTTATAATAGCCGATAATATTAAATCCGGACTTATAAAAGCGAAACTTATTTTATTTAATCTTAATCGCGTTTTTTTCGAGTTAAAAATTCCAGTTATACTTATACCAACCGTTTCCCTATTTACTTCCATTAATTCCGTTATTTTCCTACCTGCGAAAACTTTTAAAAATATTACCGAAACAACTTAACCGAAACGCTATTTGTAAAGAAAAATCAGAAATTACCAGGGTAGCTCGCCGACAAAGATAATTAAATCGGTTAATCTTTTACTAAAGAATAACTTAATATTTTTATACGAAAACGTTTTTATTTTTATTTTTATTTTATTTTTTTCGAGTAAAAAAAAGTTATTTTCGCGAAACGAATTACGTTTTTAATAAACGCCGGAAAACTAAAAATAAACGTTTTTAAGAAAAAAAGATATTTACTGTAAAGGAAATATAAATTTCCATAGTTATAAAAAAAGGTAATAGTAAATAATTATAACTAATAACGGCCGAAAGAGGTTATCGTAAAAGGGTTTAAGCGAAAAAACGAAAGTATAGCGTTTACGGCAAGCCCGGACATAATACGCGTATATGTAAGGAAGATAAAAAGGCGTTTAACTATAAAAAATCCGATTAATATTAATTAATTTAATGTATTATAATTATTTAATTCGAATTTATTATTATAGAATTTTAAAAAGTAACCGATAAATTAATATAATTAACAAGTTTATATAGTACGTTATATATTATAACAAAATATATATATACTTAAAAATATTAATTAAAAATAACTCGAAAATTTTATACGATATATATTTACAAAATAAACGTCGCCGGTTTTGAATTTCGCGTAATATAAAGACTTTTTTATAAAAGAAATATTTAATTTTAAATATTAAACCGTATTAATATAATTTATAAAGAAAATATTTAATATAATTATATGGTTTTAATGTTTTTAAATTTAATAAATAAATTTAAAAAATCGTTAAAATCTACTTAAAACTTAAAATTTATATATAATTTTACCTTTAAACCTTTTTATAAGTTTATAATTATTATTATTTTATATATAATTTTAAATATATATTTAACTTTCGAAAATATTTAATTTAATATTAATTATTAACTTAAGTTATTATATTTTTATACTATTTACTATTTTAAATTTATGTTTTCGGTATTTTTTTTTTATTAACGTTTTATTATTTTCTTTTTATAATATATATATTATATATAATTTTACACAGTTATAAATATCTGTTTAAAATTTAAAATATTTTTATTAAGTAATAAAAACCGGTAAAAATATCTTATAACCGAAAATACTTTTTTTATTCGGAAAGTATATATTTTATTAATAGATTATATTATTAAAATAATACGCGTATAAAACCTATCTTTAACATATCGAACCTAATATTAACATATTTAATCATTTTTATATATAAATATTAACCGTTTTTTTAATTTAATTAGTATTATAATTAATTAAAAAGATATAATTAAACTAATATAAGTTATATATTAATAATAATTGTCCTTTTCTTTTATAACATATAATAATATCGGTATCGATAATATTTTTTTATCCTGTATTATAAATCGAAAAATTAAAAACGTTTTAAAAGCGAATTATAAATCTAAATATATATTACTAATATGCAAAATTATATCGATTATAATTAGTTATTTCCAAAACCCGTTTCGATTAATAATGTCCGATATACTTTTATATACATATAAATAACTTCGTTTTTAATTATAAAGTAATATTTTATATGCGAAAATAAAATGATTATTTAATAGAATCGATTAAATAAATTAATTTATAAAACCTTTTAAAATTAACCTTTAAAAGTAAACCAATTTATAAAAAAAACTTTCCGATATATATATATATAAATTATAAGTATAATACCTTTAGAAAAAAATAAAAACGCCTTAATTAATTAAGCCTTAAAGTTAATATCTTAACCGATTAAAAAAATAAGTAATTTTTTAAAAAAGTATATTATAAAAGCATTATATTAATTTAACAATATAAAAAAATATAAAAAAAAGTTTCGTAAATTAATAAAAAAAGCTAAACGAATAAATGTTTTAGTAATATAAAGTTATAATATATAAATAATAATATTAAATTCTAAAAACGAAAAAAACGATAATACATTTTAACAACTTATATATCGCATTAGCTCCTATTATCGTACCTTAGATAATTATTTTTTAT
>QJNZ01000875.1:0-37365 GCA_004155055.1 Monosporascus sp. CRB-8-3
GGGAATAAGGCCGCTGAGGTGGACCCTGGCCGCGAGGCATGGGAGTTAACTCTGACGGCGAGTCCTCGGCGGTGGAATCTTCAGCGACGGGGGAGGGTACACGGATCCGCGGTCTCGTCCGTTGGGGTCGTGGTCGTCGGCTCTAATGCTCCCGATCCTAGCGTTGTCCATGTAACTACCGGTGTTGGCATCGCAGAGATAGGTGTCAAATTTCTTGATGGGACTGGAACCATCTCGAACTGCTGGTAGTCCAATTCAGTGTCGACTTGGCAAGGTTGTCGGTTATTCCATTCACATTCTTGGCATTCGCTTCTACATCGTTCTCATCCCAATGATCCAACGAGGTCCTCCGCAGGTCGAAGTGCGCAAGGGAGTAGGCAAGCTGGAAAGTATTGTGAATCTGTCTCCCATTTCATCTCTCATGGGGTTCTTGATTTCGTAATGCCATTTTGCTATCACTGACGCCTAGCTAGCTATAGCTGATGCTTTTGCTTCCATGCAATGCCACCTCTACTATGCGTAAGGGGCGCTCCAGACCTGTCCATTGCTCAGATCGCATGCACGGCCCCGACGTTTGCCTTCTCCTCGCCATCGACACCACGGAACTCGAAATACTTGTTCCATTCGGGGTCCTCCAGCAGGCTCTTCGTAGCGTCCTTCTCGAAGCCAATCAGGATCTCGTTCCCCTCGTCCGCGCCCGCGGGGCCGCCGTTCTTCCGTTCGGGGTAGATGATTACGTAGCCAGTCGTGACCGTGTCGAAGGGGTGACGGAAAGCGTACGGCTTGCCGAAGCCGAAGTCGGCGTCGTAGGGCTTCGAGTCGCGCCAGTCCGTCGTGATGTTGCTCATGGGGGGGAAGCTGTCCATACGTAGGAACAGCGTGGTCTTGTCTCGGACGGCGGCCACCTGGGTAAGCATGGCGTCCAGGTTCTCTTGCGTCGAACTGTTCGTGAGTTGCCGGTTATACCTAGGAGTGAAATGTAAGCACGTGTCACGATAGGAGTCCATATATCTTCTCTGAACACTAGCAGTCGTCTTGTTGTGATTCATACAACGGAGACGGGAAAGAAGCTTCTGGGGTGTGATGTGACTATATTTTGTAGGGAAGAATGGAAAGGGTAATCGAAGAGGACTTACCAAGCCAGCTTAGAAAGCGGGGCTTCCGAGATGACCTCCCCTGTGGTGAGTTGCGGGGTGGGGTTATTCATGCTTAATGGCACATAAACAACGTTCCCCTGAATTCGTTGCGGCAACGGCGGATTATGAATACGCGTTCGCATATTGACAGCCTCGCCCCAGAGGAGATTTCCATTCAAATCCGGCTTAAATAGCGTGGCCCTATGTTTCGAAAGCATGCGCCAGATATACGCCGTGTACGCATCGTAACTGGAAATCCAGTAACTTCCGTCGTCAGGGCTTGCCATATTTTTTAACTCCGCCGCCTTGCTCTTAGGCAGGTGGAACAAAAGCCACTGGCTAACTTTGTGATCGGGGTGTTTTGAAGGTGACGCCGGGCCCTCTACGAGCTGCTCAGGGTCCGGCTTGCTGATCGGGGAATAGTCCAAGCAGGCCGGATCCCATGGCGGATATGCCGGGTTGTCCGGTGATTTCCATACGGCGGCACAGTTTTCGGCGAGCTGGTACATTTCGCCAGCCCACCCGTTGATATCGTTGGCATAATGGTGGTTGTGCATCATGAACACCATGCCGCCGCGAATGAAGCTGGCTTTAAATGCAGAAACCTTGGGGTGGTTCGTGGGCTGGGCCTCCGGCTTTTCCCCGTAGGTCATAGGGGCTACACACCAGGTGTCCAAGTTGCCGAGAGATTGGGTGGTAAAATGGAGTTTCTCAAGGTCGGCGAAAGTGGGATATTTGCCCTCGTCCTCGGGGCCGTCCAGCCATTGCACGTGGAACTCAACGGTGCTCTCCCTCTTTTTGTGGAAGCATAACCCGCCACCCGGGTGCGCTTCAATGTGACCGCATAGCTGGCGGCATTGGCTCAGAGTAACTTCCAGCCCTCGTTGGAGTGTGTTGATGATGGCCTTGTGGTCTGCGGAATCCGAGAGTTTGAAGAATAGACCCCAGTTGGTATATACTTGACCGACACAGTAGTCGAGGGGTGCTAATTTGAGGAACTCGTCCGCTGGATCGTTCTCCCATCCCTTAGGACGTAACTCAATGACTTGTAGCTTAGGCATCTTGATCTCGGGCGTCCAGATGCGTTGCAAATTTGGAGATAGGTAGTTAGATGGGACGGACAGTGTAGCTAGCTGGGCAAATGTCCGTTTTAGTGAGGGAGGAAAGGGAGGATGCCTTTAGTGAAGGCACCCGTATATGGCTGGAAGCAACAATGGCCGAGGAAAAGCGGTGGGAATAGCGAAGAACTAGCGAAGACAAGGGAGAGCATCAAAAGCAGATTACGAAACGCCGGTCCAAATTCCTGTTTCGGCCGGCCATACATTGGGAACCGTGGACGACACAAGGCATGCAATGGGGTGGAGTGAGGAGACAGGATGTGAACCCCTTCCGACTTCTGCTACAGCCGGGCCACTGGAGGACGGTGCCTCCACGGGACCCTGGACCGGAGCGGGACCTCTCATATTGGGCCCAGCCGGGGGGGCCCCACTCCAGGATAGCTGATCCAGGTCGAACTCTAATTACTTTTGGTAGTCCGACCGATAAGCAGGTGGTCTTGGCGGGCATTGCCGAAAAATTTGCCGGCCGAGTAACCAAGGGTAGTGCTTCGGACTCTTGAATATATGGCCAAACTTGTACTTATCTAATTATGAATACATATATATCACTATCTGGTTCATGTAGGTAGGGTAAGACTTGGTGCTGAATCGGGGGAGGGAATTAGGGGTGGTATGCGAGATCAGCCCCCGCTTATTAAGACATGGTTTATTATAATATTAAGTGTTATAAGTGTGCTCGAAGATACTGAGTATAGTATCTATCGTGTTAATTATTGGCGTAATCACTTCGTGTCTTTGGCTCAACCTGGATAATAGGGCTTGAACCTATATGATCTTGCATAAGTGTGTTAATTATTTTATCTATAACCTTGCCCTATCCTACACTTGACATGAGTCCGTAGAGGGGATTACAAGAAATCCTTGAGTAGAAATAACTTTAACGTAAGCTATCCGACGAGGGGCGAACGGCAATCGCAACAACTTTTTGTAGATATGCCAAGCCTCATTTTGGGACGAACCGTTGGTCTGCGGCCCGGTACAACGGTCCGCTACTTTGTAAGCGAAGCGCCTTGGCCTGCATTAGCTTCTCCCGAATTTCGGAAGATAATACGTTAATCTTCATAATCAAATGAATGTCCTTGTAATAAGGACTTAATTTCCAAAAAGTTTTTTAACAACGCGTTCAAAACCTATCACTCTTTGTAATTGGCTCAGTAGCTGCGGAGCTACCACCCTCCCACGTCTCGTCTCTGATGTAAAGGTTTAGCTAAGCCGCTGCCTTATCAAACCTAGGTATGTTTCCCCTGGTGCGAAGCTCTCATACCGCTCGGTTAGAACCTGGTAGCGTCAAGGATATGAAACCTGCCGATGCCCTATACTAAAATGACAAGTGCAAAATATCTGCGGAGGACTCCGGAGAGTCCCACCTATTTCTGGCAATTGGTTTGTTTATCTCAGCGGGGGTCGCTGGCCTGTTAGATACCTACCGCGTTTCCCAATCAACAAAATTCCTTTTACGGGAGATCAGCGAAGTGCCTAGTGCCCATTATAGGAATTTATAGGGATAAGACGTTAGTACACTCACTGCTCATGGCGGTCAAAGAGCACTAACCTTTAGCGGGACCAAGTACATATGGTTACTTAAAGTGAGGCCACCGCAGCGTCGCGGCCGCACAATATGCCCTCGGTTTAAATGCGTCAACCGTACCAAAAACACGTTAGGCCCAGCCAGCCGCTATAGGTCCCAGGCCGGGGGGGGCGAAACCCCCGGTACCCTGCCGGGGGCAGCGAGGTCGGCCGTCAGGTCGATGGCGTGTTGCCGGGCCCCCCACCTAAACTCCCTTTCTTTTCTTAAAAGCCTTAGCTGACCGTTGACTTGGTTATGCGTCGACCTAGCTGGCCGTTAAGCCCTGGACGCTTTAGCTAGCCGTCGACTTGGCTGCGTATCGACCTGGCTGCGCGTCAACTTTAACCGTTGAGCAAAAGTTCAAGCCCCACCCCCCCTTTCTTTCCGGTTAGCTAAATCGACGGTTAGGCCAGGTCGACGGTTAGCCAGGGCTTGCAGGGCGATTAGCAAGGTCGTCGGGCAATCATGCCGACGACTAGTCTCGAACAGGGGCCATACATACATCGCACAGGATATTTGCCTTTAGTAGCCTCCACCAGCCCACTATCTCCCATATATGGTTAGTATGTAAACTTTTCAAGAAAACGTATGGGATATACATTGGCCAACTTCGTTCCCAAGTCGATTCGCGAGGGGTTCGAGAATGGCAAGTACTGGCAAAGCGTCAGTTGATATCGAATCCCAGAGAAATCTCTATAAGAATCTACATCACACTGGAGTGGACCCGGTGGAGGTAGCTAACAGAAAATACCCCTGGGAGCTGTAACCAAGGGTATAGGAAGCGTACGGGCTGCATAATGCGGTTATTTTTACTTTCCTATTCGGGAGCCTCAGCGTCTTGGCAACATTTCCTATTAGGGAACCCAAGCATATAGGGAAGGGGTGCGGCATAATTACCCTCGTCCACTACGTTTAAACGAGGGTATATCGCATGTTCTGCTAAACCCCGCAAATCCTTCGTACCAACAGGAGAAGGGAAAAAAAGACAAGAACCATTCCACGATACACAGTAGTCCGGGGGTCCGTATCCAAAATCCCGGGAGCCCCCTGAAGCCGTTCGAAATGCATCAGTCCATGTCGATCGTAAGGGACGGAACAACGTGAGCTGCACGTGCTCAGGATTGCAAAATTTCCTCATCTTCTTATGGGGTAAAGTCTGCAAATCTCGATGCTAATCACCGCGTCAAAATCCTTCCGGCTAGGGGGGCCTTGCTCCTATATTTTTCTACTCAAGGTTGGACTCATCAAGAGGCAAACCTTACCCTTGTGCTTACAATAGGGATCCGAGTTTCTTTACCAGTATCAACTGCGAATTTGAAACACGACAACGGTTTGATCCATTTCACCAAGTTTTGGCAGCATATGAGAAATTTCCACTTTTACCGCAGCTCAGCGGATATATTGCACTTGTCCTCGAGTCCCGCAGATAGGATGCTTTAGCTTAAGTGTTTTCCACGACTCCGTTAAGATCGGCGAGCACCCTCTGTATAAACTTCCCACACCTAACATCACCACGGCCCAATAGCGGCTGACATCAGCCCTTGCTCTCCATCCAATCGAGCACTTGCCCCAGGGCTGGATCGGTCAAGATGGCGAGCGGTGCGGTAACTCTCGACCAGCTGTTGGAGATGCCTGCGATGGCTGCTCCAGATGGCATCACTCCGAATTTCGACAATCCGCCCAACCAGAACGGGTTGGCCGTGGCCGTACTGACGCTGTGCCTGGTAATTTCGACGATTTGCGTGTGTCTACGAGTCTACGCAAGGATCTATCTCCTTAGAAAGGTTCAGATCGAAGATGGTGAGGCTGCTTGCGTTAACCTGTCGCTATCCACGTTGTATGAATTTTTGTTAACCTTGTCGTCCTTAGTCATGACATTACTTGCGTACTGTATTTTTATCGCGCAGATGTACACCGGCTACGCCTTGATTGACGAGCCGGGCTACTTTGTTCATCAGTATAATCTTAAGATGAAGAACATGATCTCGACCAGCTACGTTCGTCCACTTCACATTCCCCACAACGTATTCGAACAAGTCATGACTGACCCTCTGTGCAGAACATCCTCCTTATGGGCTGCTTCTACCAAACGGTCCTCCCGCTCCTGAAGACCGCGATCCTGGTCGAATGGTGCCGCATCCTCAAACCACCTGGAAACAAATTCAAGTCACCCTTCTGGCTGGGATGCGCATTCATCATCTTTGTGCAGATCAGTTTCGGGATCGCCTGCGTGATATTGCTCAACATGCAGTGCACACCGCACAAATCCATATGGGAATTCTGGTTGCCGGACCGGAAGTGCTTTGATCTGATATCCCTTCAGTTGGCAAGCGGCTCCATCCAGCTTTTCAGCGATGTGGCCATGTTGCTGCTTCCACAGAAGACCATCTGGGAATTGAAAATGAGCTGGCAGAAAAGGCTGGGTGTGAGCGTTGTGTTTGGGCTGGGTGTACTGTAAGTTTTCGAGCTCCTCAGGCTGAACATATGGGCTGACGTCTTGTCCTCTCATGAAGAGCCTGCGTTTCCGCGGCTGTTCGCCTGTCCGTCACGGTTACCTTCGGCTACGACCCCGATCAAATGTTTGCGCTTGGCCCTCTGGTATTTTGGGTGGACGCGGAAAGCACTTGTGCTTTCTTCATCATCTGCATGCCGTGTCTTCCGAAGATCCTCAGAGAACAGGGAGTCCTGCGCAACCTCAAGAAGGCCTTGGGCATGAGGGTTACTCAGTCGGGCATGACCTATGGCGCGGACTCGAAGCCTACAAAAAACGGATATGGCAGCAAGTTCGGCACTGGCACTTCGGATTCCTACCGGAAGCTAGATGAAGAGCACGGCGTTCCTCTGGAGGAGATGAAGACAGAGAGTACAGAGCGGCTCAGACGCCCAGAGGACGTCGAGGGGAAGATTATGAGAACAACACAGGTCACCGTTCAGGTCTCTGGTGACGCAGCTTCCCACAGTGACTCCGACTCTCGGCGGCAGGTTGGCGGCGGGCCAGTCCATAGTAGTTGGTACCGCTAGTTCTGCGTGGTCTTTTGCATGGCCCTCTTTCTGCAATACCATCTTTCTGCAGGGTCCATCTTCTGCATGTCAACAAAGGGACACACTCCCGATACCATGGCACTGCCCTCTGGAGGGCAAGGTCGTTGACAAAAGCTCGTCACGAAAGTTTACCCGTGCACGAACTACTATGTAATATTAGTCTGTTCTTGAGTCTTCAAAGTGGTGGTTTTAGAGCTATTCAATACAGGCGTGCTGAATGTAAAACAACTAGTATGTCAACGAGCTTGCCCTGCTAAAATGAGGCGCCACTATGACTAAGGCGAAGACGTATCATCAAATGAGATGCATCCACTAAGCCCTGACAATAACTCCAGTGGTATTCTTGCTTAGTCTGCTCCACTAATAGTCCATTCTTGGCCAACGTAAGCTTCTATACAATATTTGTAGATAGGACCACTTAAACTGGGGGCCTCGTTTCCTCCTTCCCTAAAAGGCAAAGCATCGATCTTTTAGAACTACACTTTTTTCGTATTTATGGGCAAGTTGGAAATTGCACCATAATTTACACATACCTAGCCTACGGGACCGAGGCGTCGACAATCATGCCATAGAACGACTGGGTAAGAAATAAATAACCGTGCGGTACTCTAAAGAACATACTATGTAGTTACAACTAAGATCCACCTGGCTAGATTGAACCTGAGTGTACGAATATAGCTTGGCTGTATTGATCGGGCTTGCCTGTATATACGAAACCCAAGTGGGTTAGGTAATCGAGGTGACCTACAAGGGGCCTGACCATGCGGATGGGACCTGCGTACGCCTGACTGACATGCATGGCGGTCAAAGAGACGCCGTGAACTAGACCGGCCTGGACCAAGGGGGGCAAGCCGGTTCATTCCATCGTCTCTCTTTGACCGCTATGACTAGATGCATATTCTCGCCGACTAGTTGAAACCGCCGTCCGGGTTACGACTTGATGTTCGCCATGGACCGGGTTGGGAAGGCGATGCGTCCAGTTCATGGCCGCTCTTTGGCCACCATGAGAGAAAGACGTAGCCACTATTAGGTGGTCTTAGTGAATCCTTCAAGCGCGGGGGTTAGCTACGGTCTCGACTAAATAGACTGTCTCGACTAGAGGTAAGATATACTCATTGGTGCTTGCTACGTCGGATATGGAGTACTCAATAATGCCCGTCCTCACCGAGTGCAGCTAGCACCGTATTAATACCCTGCCTTGCCCATAAGACCGCTTTCGTCTGTGTAAAAACCTTAACGCCGTGTTGGACATGGTTTCTTTGCATTAGTCGGCAAGGTTATTTTCAAAGTTTGTACACAGAATTGCGCGGCCCTGTTACGGTGACGATGCAGGCATCCAACGACATTGCCGTCGTGGGCTTTGCCTATAAGCTCCCCCAAGATATTGAGGGAGACGCCGCCTTCTGGGAGGTCCTGGAAGGCGCGAGAAATCTCTCCACTGAGTGGCCCAGTAACCGGAGTAAGCAGTTCCCAGAGTCGCCCGCCCACTCCACTCAGGTTGAGGAACCCCACTGACTACCGGTGTTGTAGTGAATCCTGACGCACATCTGGACCCCAAAAACGGCACAGTGAGTGGACCCGGCTTTCGAAGGACCTGGACTGTTTTGATTCCACCTTCCGGGTGCTGAGAAGCCGTACATATGTACCTTTCGAAGAGGCCGAACAACCGGCGCTGACAGCTACTTCTCGGAGCAGACCCACAGCCGCGGCGGGCACTTCATCCGGCAAGATCCGGCCGGTTTCGATGCCCCCTTTTTCGGCATTACGGCTAAGGAGGCCGCGGGTAGTGAGTAGCATCTAGGGTTGCTCTCTTTCTAAGGAGACGTGGCTTCCGGAACATAGAATGCGAAGTTTAACTTCTTGTCAGATTGTGGAATGACAATTATTGACCTTCGATGCCGCAGTGGATCCCATGCAACGATGGACATTGGAGGTCTCGTATCGGGCTTTTGAAAATGGTTAGTGAAGACTATAGACACCTGATAACCATTCTCAGTCATTCTCTGAAGACTTACATGGCCATCCTAACATTTTTACCTAGCCGGAATCCCCTCCGACACAATAAAAGGGTCTCAAACAGCAGTCCTATCAGCATCCTGGACAGAAGACTACATTCGAATGGCTTCCATGGATCCGGACAACTATGATAGGGCGGGAGCCACGGGACTCATGGCCAGCATTATTCCGAACAGAGTCAGTTACTTTTTTGGCCTGCAGGGACCGAGCTTTCATGTCGACACTGCTTGTTCGAGTGGGCTGTCGGCGTTTGATTTGGCCTGTAAGTTGATTAAGAGTGGAGATGCTGATGCGGTAAGTCGACCCTCCGTGTCTTCATTGTTTCTGTTCCTTGTGCCATTTCTGCCGTGACTCCCTTCTCGTGTTGTAAACGCCGACCCGGCTAACCCACCTCCGCAAGGCCCTCGTCACGGCCGCTAACCTGCTCCTCGAGCCGGGGGTATACCGCATGCTTCGTAACTTGCAAATGCTGTCACCGGACAGCACAAGCAAATCCTTCGACTACAAAGCAAACGGTTTTGCTCGGGGAGAAGGCGTGCTCGGCTTCGTGCTAAAGCCGGTATCGGCCGCTATCAGGGACGGGAATATGATCCGCGCCGTCGTGCGCGCCGTGGCCTCCAACCAGGACGGTTGCACGCCCTCTATCAGTCAGCCGAACCCCGTGGCTCAAGAGAAACTGATCAGATCCGTGTATGCCCAGGCGGGCCTGGGCATGGAAGAGACGAGATATGTAGAAGCTCATGGGACGGGAACGCCGGTCGGTGACCCGATCGAGATGAAGGCCATCGGCAGCGCATTTCTGGACGCTAGAAGCGCGGAGGAGCCGCTCTATGTGTACGCTGTGCTTCAAGTCTTCGCATGCCCGCTCATTGAACCCCTTGACTAACATGTGCTGTAGCGGCTCTGTCAAGTCTAACATTGGACATCTGGAAGGCGCCAGCGGTCTCGCCGGCGTCCTTAAAGCCATCCGTACGTGTAGCCCTAGTGTCCTTGAGCCAATCCTTTCATGGTTCCCTTATCCTCGCAGAGACTGATCCCTGGATCGTTCATAGTTATCCTCGAGAAGGGTGTTATTCCACCGGTTGCTCTCTTCGAAAAGCTCAACCCAGCTATCGACGATGAGGCTCTGCGGGTTCAAGTGCGTACTTGTTTCTCCTCCCCTTCGCTCTGCAAATTGCTTACCCCGCTACGCCTAAGCCGGTGTCGCACACTGATCATGTAATGCTCACTCGCCTCCCAGGTCCCTAGCCGGTGTATTCCCTGGCCTTCCACGGGCACTCGGCGTGTATCCGTGAACTCGTTCGGCTTCGGAGGCTCCAACACGCACGTTATTCTCGAAGACGCGTTGCATTTCCTCAAGAACCGCGGACTGCGAGGACATCACTGTACCGTTGCTGTTTCTGCGGCCGCGCCGACCACAAATGGCTGGCACAATCACGATGCGGCAGAGGCAGAGGCGCCTGGACAGACGAATGGGACAGCTTCTAGCTATCATAGACTCCTTGTGTTCTCCGCCTTCGACCAGAAAGCCGCCCAACGCACCCTGGACGGCTACGCCTCCTGGTATCAAGTCAATAAGGTCTCCTCAGACCGTGCAAAGTTGGACGCCCTAGCATATATGCTTGCCGTCCGGCGTAGCCACATGCGGTGGCGTAGCTTTGCCATTGCCAGCGCCTCCGAGGACGAGACAACAGTCGCAAGGACACTGCTTCCTGAGAAGCCCGTTCGCGTTGCATCGGAGCCTGGCTTGTGTTGGACTTTTACCGGTCAGGGCGCGCAGTATGTCAATATGGGTTGGGAGCTGATCGGGATGTATGCTCGCTTTGAGGAGACGTTGAAGAGGGTTGATGAAGTGTACAAGGCGCTGGGGTGTGAATGGTCCATCTTCGGTGAGCGAGCCCAGCATGAGACTCTTCTTCTCCCCCCCCCCTCCATCCTCCCTCCTTTCCACCAAGAACGCGCTTGGAGGTCCACAACATGCGTAACTGATAAATGATTTCTCGCTATACTAGATGAGCTGCGGAACGCAGAGAACATCGAAAAGCCTGAGTACAGCCAACCACTATCGACCGCCGTTCAGATAGCGCTCATAGAGCTGTTGCGGAGCTTTGGTGTTACTCCAAAGGCCGTAGTGGGACATTCTTCCGGAGAGATTGCTGCTGCGTATGTAGAAACCTTTTCCTTCCTATACACAGCTGCCCTAACCTGGAAGTTTGTTCGCAATGTATCCCGGGAAAGCTGGCCGGCGAAATCCCCCCGTCTTAGAACACCCAATATGAGAGGCTATACGCCTGACTCCTGAAATCCTCACACCCTCATCCGCCCCGTCACTTGATTCATCCTTTCTAACATCAACTATGTGAAAATAGCTACGCCATTGGCGCTCTCTCTCTTACTTCCGCCTGCAAAGTGTCTTACTTCCGCGGTCACATGGCCGGCAAGCTGCGCGCCGCCAACACCTCCTCGCCGGGCGCCATGATCTCTATCAACCTCGCCCCGGACGAGGTTCCCGACTTCCTGTCGAAGATTCAGGCGCAGGGGACGCGAGACGTCGGCATCGCGTGCATGAACAGCCCGCTGAACGTCACGTTGTCGGGCCCCGAGGCGGGCACCAATGCCGTCAAGGCGCAGGCCGACCAAGAGGGCATATTCGCCGTGAAGCTGAGGACGGGGGTGGCTTATCATTCCTCGCGGATGCGCGCCGGGGCAGCCGAGTACCTGTCGTTGATGGGGAGCCTCGAGCCCGCCGAGGCCCTGCCAATCCCCATGATCTCTACCGTGACTGGCAAATCGATCGCGCCCGCCGAGTTAGCCAACGGCCAGTACTGGGTTGATAACATGATATCCCCCGTCAAATTCTCCACCGCTGTGCAGCTTATAGCGTCAGAGAACACAAATTCTGGCGTGACGGACTGGGTCGAGATCGGACCGCATCCGGCACTCAAACGCTACACCCAGGATGTGCTCGGCAAAGACAATAAGGGACATTATTTGACCACGCTTCAGCGGAACCATTCGGCCACGCAAAAGGTGCTAGAGCTCGCCGGAACGTTGTTCTGCCGAGGACATAGTATTTCGCTCACAACCGTCAACAACCAGCAAGGAAAAGAGACGGGGTCGATACCGTCGCTAGTCGACTGCCCACCCTACCCGTTCGACCATTCGAACAGGTTCTGGGCCGAATGCCGCATGAGCAGAGACTACCGCCTCCGCACGCCAACCAAAGGCGGGACGCTGGGCCAGCGGGTGCCGGATTGGAATCCTCTGCAGCCACGATGGAGGACCTTCCTGAGCGTTGAAACGCACCCCTGGATCGGGCACCATGTCGTCGGCGATATGGTGCTGTACCCCGCGGCGGGCATGTTGATCTTGGCCATGGAGGCCGCCCAGGAAATAACCCCCGCTGACAAAACAATCGCCGGCTATTTTGTCAAAGAAGCGCACTTCCTTAACCCCATGATGGTGCCCGAGAGTTGGGACGACAGGATTGAGACGGTGGTCTCTTTGCGGCCGATCAAGAACCGTCCTCGAGATAAGGAAGCGTCGTCGAACTGGTCTGACGTTAGCATCTTCACCTACGCAAAAGAAAGTCACACCTGGAGCGAAGTTTTCCGTGCCAGTGTGCAGGCCCAATATGCGTCCAACACCGAGCAGTCAGAGAGACGCGCGGCCGATGAAGCCATCCAAGAGCAACATGAACGGGCTCAAGAGACATGTAATCTGCCGGTTGACCCGCAGGTACTGTACGGCGACGCGTTCGAGCACGGCTTGCAGTATGGAGAGCTGTTCCAGCTCTGTCAGGACATCAAGTGGGACAAGTCGGGCGCTCGGGCTGTTGCTACTGTGCCGGTGCGTCGCAGCGCAAAATACGAGACGGCAAGCCTCGTGCACCCAGCCGTGCTGGACACGATGTTCCACGCCTTGAGGGTGAGTGCCGGGCAGCAGCCAAATGCGAACGTTCCCGTGCGGCTGGCGGATGCATGGTTTGCTCCGACCGGGTGGCAGGCCCCGAGCACTAGAAGCGTGCGCTGGCTGGCTTCCTCCAAGGGGAGGAGTGGCAGGGCAGCTCGGGGTGAGCAAGGGAGCGTATCTGCGCTGGCAGATGATGGCACTGTGCTGGCGAGAATAGAGGGGTTAGTGACGACTGCTGTTTCCAGCGACGACACTGATTCCACGGCGGCGCAGAAGACCTTGCTTCACGGGATCGAGTGGAAGCCCCAACTCAGCTTGTTGTCTGCAGGGCAACTGGCGGAGGCTTGCAAGGCGGATATTTTCACCCACGACGCAGAGACCATGTTGAGAGACCACCACAAGCGCACGGCGGTGCTCAACATCGCCGCTGTTCGCATGGTCAGAAACGTACCAGAGGAGCAGCGCGCCAAGCTTCCCAGTACCCTTCGCTACCACATGGACTGGATGGAGCATCACGTGCGTTCCTTGTCCCCGGAGGAACGCGAAGCTGCCGAGGCCCTCACGGACGCCGAGTACGAGACCCAACTGGACGCTTTCGACGCCGCTTTTCCAACCTGGGCACTGTATCCACGCGTTGCGCGCGCTCTGCCGGCTATCATGGCCGGCGAGGTCGACCCCCTGCAAATCATTTTCGAATCTGAATACGCAAAGATTTTCTATGCCTCCCTTTTCCAACCCCTCTGCGGCGATGGGCGACTGAGCAGGTTCATCGACCTCGCAGCCCATGAAAACCCATCTCTACGCATCCTCGAGGTCGGCGCTGGAACGGGGGGAATGACGGTGCACATTTTGAACGCGCTGAGAGAAAGGGAGAAGCGCACCGGCGCTATCTCATTTGCTGAGTACATGTATACCGATATTACTCCAGCGTTCTTCGAGTCCGCTAAGGCGAGGTGGGAGTCGGAGGGCCTGGGAAACCGCATGTCCTTCAGGGCACTCGACATGGAACATCCGGTCTTAAGCCAGGGCTTCGCCGAAAACTCATATGATCTGCTGATCGCGGGAAGTTGTGTTCACGCAACTAAGCTGCTGAATAAGACACTGCAGAACCTACGGCTCCTTTTGAAGCCCGGGGGCAAACTTGTGCTGCTCGAGATGACGAAGCCGACAGACATTCAGTCGTGTTTCTTCGCGACGCTGGCGAGTGGTTGGTGGCTTAGCCAAGAGGAGGGGCGGGTGAAGAATAAGAGCCCGCTTATAACTGACGATGAATGGGATGAGGTGCTAAAGCGGAATGGTTTCTCGGGGAATGATCTCATGCTGAAGGACACTAAAGAAGGAGAGGCGCATATTGCCAGTCTTATTGTGAGCACCGCTCTTGCGAAGACAAAAGAGGAGAAGCCTGCATCCCTTCCAAGGCGGATGTTCATTATCGACCCGCAGCAAAGCAGTCAGAAGATGCTCGCAGACACGCTCTCCAAAGGCCGGGATACAGTTGTTTCCCTAGACCGACTCAGCAACAGTCCAATTGGCAACAACGACATCGTCGTCTCCCTCGTTGAGATTGACAACGCTCTGCTCGCCAGTTTATCCGAGACGCAGTTTTCTCAGGTGCAGACGATACTAAAACATGCGCGAAGGCTCGTCTGGGTGACTGCCCCTAAGAACGGCGCCAACGATGCCCATTTCCCCCACTATGCCGTCGCGCAGGGCTTCCTGAGAACGGTCAGGGCGGAGATGCATGAATCTCACATTGTCTCCCTGTCCATCGAGGACGTGTGCAGCAGCGAAACGCGGGAAGAGATCATCAACAAAATAATCGAGGCGGCTTTTGGTGCCTCTCCATCGCCCGAGCTCGAATACACCTTCCGCTCCGGTCAGGTGCATACGGCGCGTGCGGTCGAGAATATACCCGCCAACGACACGCTGCGATCCTTGCTCTACCCCCGGCTCCAAAAGCTGACTTGGAAAGACAGCCCCGCTATCAAGCTCGGACTCAGTACCCCGGGAAGTCTCGAATCCTTGCGTTTTGAACAGGATGAAACTCACGAGAAAGCTCTCGGCCCCCACGACATCGAGATCGAGGCCAAGACGTGGGGTCTCAGCCGGAGGGACATGTTGACTGCTCTAGGCCGTAGCGATGATGACCATGACGGAGACGACCTCGGCACCGATTGCTCTGGCGTGGTCACTCGGGTCGGCCAGAACTGTGATCCACAAGGACCGAAACCGGGCGATCGCGTTGTCATGTTGGCGCGGGGCTGCATGAGCAAATTCCCCCACGCGCACGAGACACGTGTGATCAAGGCTCCCGCGCAGTCAAACGTCATGTCCTTCGAAATAGCGTCGACGGCGCTGGAGCCTGCTCTGACCGCGTACCATGCCGTCGTCGATGTGGCGAGGGTGGGCCGGGGTGATAAAGTCCTTGTACATGAAGCAACAAGTGCTACTGGGCAGTTGGCGGTGCAACTTGCGAAGATGGAGGGGGCTGAGGTGCTCGTCACGACGTCTGCTTCACTTTCGTGCGAGGCAGACGAGGAGAAGGAGAAGAATCTTCTCGCCACTACACTGGGAATCGCCCCCGAGCATATCTTCTCGGCCAGTCACAACACCACGTCGTTTGCGACTGGCGTCAGGCGGGTCACAGAGGGGTATGGTGCTGATGTTGTCATCAATATACTGGCTGGCGACCAGCTCCAGGCAAGCTGGGAACTGCTCGCTCCTGGTGGGCGCTTCGTCGACATCGGCCTTGGCGAGGGAGCCCCATTACCTGGGGCTGACGCTCGAAGGAGAAACAAGACCTTCGCGACCGTTGACGTTCTAGATCTACCGCCACATGTGACGACAAGGCTGTTGAAGGACACGGTGACGCGACTGGACGAGGGCAAAATCACCCCGCCAACGTCAGTGCGAGCATTCCCGCTGACGGAGGCGAAGGAGGCATTCAAAGCACTACAGAGCGGAGAAGGCTCGGGGCGTGTTGTCCTGGTTCCACAGCCATGTGAGCTGGTTCCGCAACTCGGCTTTGATCCACGCGGCCCGCAACGTTGCAGATTTGACGAGGATGCATCGTACCTCATTCCGGGAGGTCTCGGCGGTCTCGGCAGGTCCATACTCACGTGGATGGCAGCTTGCGGGGCTAAGCATCTCATCGTCCCCTCGCGCAGCGGTGCTTCTGCTCCCGCCGCGGCCAAAGTTGTATCTTCGCTCTCCTCCGAGGGGGTGAACATTGTTACGCCCAAGTGCGATGTCACCAACGAAGCCGAGCTGGCCACCTTACTCGAAGATAGCAAGAAGATGATGCCGCCCATCCGCGGAGTGATCAACTGTGCCATGGTGCTCCCCAACGCCGTCTTCGCCAACATGTCTTTCCAGCAATGGTCGTCTGCCGTGAATGCGAAGGTGACCGCCTCATTCAACCTCCACCGCCTACTGGACGCAGAGAAGCTCGACTTCTTCATCCACCTTTCTTCCCTTGCCAGCATTAACGGCCAGATGGCGAGCTCGAACTACGCGGGCGGTTGCAGTTTCCAGGATGCGCTGACACGGTGTTATCGTGGGGTGACAACTCTGAACGTTGGCTGGATGGCGGACGTCGGTCTGATTGCCGAGACTGCAGCGTACCAGAGACAACTAAAAGAATGGGACAACATGCAGAGGATTGAGGCGAGGGAACTACTGGGCATTATAGGGATGGTGTGCGGCACTAAACAGGCCGGGAAGGGAGAAGCAGAAGGGACAACAGGGCAGCAGGTTCTAATCGGTCTGCGAACGCCGGCCGATTTCCGACTCAGGAACCCGGGACGGCCGTTACCCCCAACCCTGGAGAGACCATTCCTGTCTACATTTGTTCAGCCCATCAACACTGGCGGGGCTGCAAGCAGCGCCAAAACCAGCAAAACGTCGACGGGCAAAGCAGCGGCTGTCGACTACGGAGCCCTCTTCCGGGCCGCCGCCGAAGACAAGGCGCGCGCGTCTGTCGTGGTCTCGGCGCTTGCCGAGAAGTTGGCTCGGGCCATGATGATGTCGGCCGACGACGTGGACCCTGATAGGACGCTCTCGGCGTACGGCATTGACAGCTTGATGGCTACCGACATACGCAATTGGCTTCGTCGTGTGTTCTGCGCCGAGCTGAGCATTTTTGAGATAATGGGAGGGGAAAGTGCAATTAAGTCGATTGGGGAAACAGTAGTTCGGAAGAGCTCCATGTTGAGGGGCTAAATATGCATGTTGGTTGAAGGTGCATGTTGAGGAGCCGAAAAGAGATTAGTTGCAGAACTCGAACAACAACCCTGGAGGCATTGAGAGACATTATTCTACAGCACAGCAAGTGATTGATGTGGCTCGAGGAATATATAATATTGAAATCCACTCGGTGATAATTAGATACTCATATTATAGCCCACGTCACACCTGAAACCCACATCGACTGGGATCAAAAACGAGGACTCCCTGTTTCAGGGTGGACCAATGTTTCCTTACTAGTTGGCGCTGGCCGCTAGCGGCAAGGTCAGAGCGGCAGCCAGTCATGAAAGGGGTAAGCGGAAGCGTAAGAGGGGCATAAGCGGATGAGACACGGCATCGTCCAGAGTAGTACGAGCACATGTTCCGCGTTCTTGGCGGCTCTGTTTGAAAGAAACGGTTGCCCGGCCCCGCCGTAAAACAGTGCTTGGAATACATAAGGTGGTCCGGCCGGCAAACCCCGGAGAGGAGGGTAGCCGTCATAAGTCAACAGATACATCCGTCCCGAACGTTCGAGTCCGCATAGTGCATGATGGAGAAATCGCCAATTTCCAATACCAGCTGTTTGGGAGGTGTCGGTTCTCCGTCGGCTTGCAACTTTTGCTCATCTTCTTCGATAGTATGCAGCTTCCGGAGATTGACTTCGAAGATCCCCAGGGTCTGTTCCTTGCTAGGGGGCTGGTAGTACAGGCTGAGGTGGATGCGGGATTTGAAGGCCTCGTTTAGTGCTCCGATCCGGTTCGTGGTGAGGAATAGAATACCACTATAGTACTCGAGGACGCGGAGAAACACTGTGAACGTGTCAGTAGAACTCCATATCGACTCCGGCTGGGCCATCACGTGATACAAGGGTGTTTCGCTTCAAATCGCTGGGCCCCCGGCGAGACAAAAAGATGTCGGCCTCATCCAGCAACAAAACACAACCCCAGAAATGGGCCAAACGAAATGTATCCCTAAGAACTATCGAGTGCATTCGGGTAAAACCGAGATCACCGCAGGTGATGACAAAACAGGGGTTTCTTGTTGGTTTGAGCAACCACTTCAGCCGTAGCCGTTTTTGCCAACGCCAGGAATGCCATGCAGGAGGATGACCAGGCCCGATCCCTTGCCTTGAATTAGATCTTGATTCAGACGGAGTTTTGTTGCTGTGCTTGTTCTGTTTCTGGAAGTGTGATTTCAGCAGCGACTTGACCATACGCTTGTGATCTTCATCGACCTTGAGGTCTCCAAACACATTCTGCGGTGCGGAAACTTCCTTCAAATACTGGACGTTAAGCATGACGAACTTGCGTTCACGGAAAGCGTAGGTAATGACGCGGCGTGGCAAAAGGAAGTATTCCTAGCCTTCGAGTCGCCTCCCATTTCCGGCTTTGCATGCCTGGAGGAACTTACTCTCTTTCAGATGGCGGCTTCTCAGGTAGTTGGCCAAATATTAATTTAGCTACGTAGTCCCTATGATCTCTCCTAGCAGCTGCAATCGCGACCCGTTCGACCAGTGTTTGATGAAATGTCGATCTCATCCATTCGGCCAGCCACAATCGTCAAATGAGAAAGGCACCCGAACGATGGTGGACTCAGAGAGGTATTTGCCCTACATCATTCGACGGAATCAATTATTACCTCGCTGTCAATGTGCTCGGAATTGTTTCGATGCTCGAAGTCGGATTCCACGGTTGGCCCATGGGTGACTGTCCATCTGTTGTAGTAGATCTGCTTCTGTCTCCCTACGTTCTGAATAAAACAGTACTCCTAGGCTATGAAGTTCGGCTTTGTCTTCTCATCCTTAACAAATCGCATCGGATAGACTTGGAGAGTCGTGATTTCCCTCCTTCCCTCGTAGTCCTGGATTATGAACTTTTGTGGGACTGGCGCATACAAAGACCCGTTGTAGTCGATGTAATAGGCGTACAGGGACAGCTGCCGCTTGCTGCTCTTCTAGGTGTCGTCGGGGGAGTCATCCTTGGCCGGACTAAACTCCATGGAGTAAAGGATCGAGGCCATTTGATACGACTTTGCTCTGTGTGGGTTAACGATCTCTAGGCTCTGTTGTGAGTCGGATGTTGGCGGGACGCAGAGGGAGCTTGCCTGGCTGAAACGACATCCACAGGCCGAGGAAGCGAACTTTACGGTGGGTGGTGTTAGAAGCACGCTTCCAAAGTGGGATACATGTCCGCTTCAATGAACTCAACATGCTTCCGAACGTGCCTGAGCGCGGTGACCGAGTCCGCGATTGATCCGGTGACGGCTGCATCCGGATGATGCCGTGTGAGTCCAGCATCATCGCCACCTGCGGCGTCATCGTCACTGTCGGAGTAAAGACCCTTCTCGGTCTCGTCCCGATTGGCGTCAGCCGTTAGCCCTGGCCCGGATTCTGCGGCCGCCGCTTGTTCCCGGTCACTCTGACCATTGATTTCGGCCCATTTCTCCTCGAGGATTCCGATACACTCCTCCATTTGCGGCAACTAGTAGTAGAACGCCCGGAAAGACTGGAAGAATACCTGCGGTCTGTTGATTGCTCAATTATGACGGTGGCCGGTCAGGCATGAAAGCAGAAGAATCATCGGCGGTGACTGGATCCGGACACGCTGAATCCAGGTCAGGTCAGCATCATCAAGAGACTCCAACGATGTGGACGGCCAATCTCCTCTGGGCTCCTGGTCGTAGACGCTCTTTGATCTCGTGCGAGATGTGGTCGTGGCCTTTAACGACCTCGATAATCTCCACGCCCCTCGTGCGGGAGTACCGGTTCTTGAAGTGGTCGAAGTCGACCCATTTGACGTCCACGACCTTAGATACCGTCTGTCGCCTCTTTTCCCAAGTACTATTATTCGCCAAATCTTCAGTGACATCTAAGGGGCGCATGGAGTGAGCGGTTGTCTTCCGTTGAGGTTATTGTATTGTCCATCTTGTCGAAAGGTGGCGCCGCACGGACGTAGGGTTTGCAATGGGTACCCATTGGGTACCCACGGATTACCCACGACCGTGGGTACCCACCCGTGGGTGGTCTTGGCAATTGTTCAAAAATACCCACGACTACCCACCCACGGACTAACCACCTATGGGTACCCATGGGTATTTTTGAATTCGTACTAATCTCCGTACTAATCCGTATTATCGTTAAAATATTCGTACGTACGGAGCTACTTATTAAAACGAAAAGGCTAGCTAATAAAAATCCCGGTATCCCGCTTAAGTCGAGACGTTATCGATAAAATGGGTAAATTCGGCATTTTGGGTACTTACGGGTGGTTAGTCCGTGGGTGGTTTCATTTTACCCACGCACCCCTGTTAACCACCCACGCAAATTTTTACCCACCCACGGGTACCCGTGGGTGGAAATTTTAGCGTGGGTGGGTGGGTAGTGCAAACCCTACACGGACGCCATCCGAAGTTATCCAGGATCGATTGAACGCCCAAAAGGACCAATATCTGTAGAGCAGACTGAGAATGAAAAACGTTTTGAAGTGTTTGATCAGCTTCTGGGAAAGTGTGACCTGTTTAGTCTGAATCGACAAACAGCGAGCCATTATGCTAGAGACGCTGGATGCACCTTCGGGAGAAATTTAGTTCAACTGATGGCTGACATGCGGCAAAATACACTAAGTATTAGAGCGCAGAAGCTTGAGCCTTGCAGTCATAGCAAACACTTTAGGGTGATATATTGGGAATCCCAGGATACGCTGAAACATAGCAGGGCTTCGCCGCGCTGTGAGACCCTGGCATCATGCACTGAAGCATATAACTGAAGAAGGAGTGTATTAAAGGTTGTATAACCTCTAGAAGGTCTTGGATAGAAAGTGAAGGTAGTGAACCTTCCCTAAATATAGATAAAAACAGTAGTAATTGAGAAATAAGGATACCGAAGTGACCGAAGTAATTTTTATTAGCTTGTTAATTAATTAAGCTATGGCGTAGTTAGGTTTAATATACTCCCCTAGCTGTTAGGAATTAATAGTTGAAATTTTTACGATATTAAGTAATTGCCTAAAAAGGAAATACCGTGGTAATTAGCTTTAAAGCCAAAATAAAAATTACAAAAATAAAGTGTTCAAATCCCGAAATCGAGAGTTTTTATTTTCGATTTCGAGATTTTAATTAATTTCTAATAAGATTCGAATTTATGTCTTTAAGTATTATAATTTAATATTATACCGTTAAGTTATAAAAGTTTTATTAAAAAGTTTTTTATTAACCTTAGTTGTAAGGTTACTTAGAAATAAAAATAAAAATATAACGGAAACAAATATTTAAAAGGAAATTAAAATAATTACTTTTAATTATTAGATAACCGTAAAAATATAATAACGTTTTTAAAGTTTAATAACCGAATAAATTGTTAATATTATTATAATTTTCATAGTTTAATAAATTCGTTAATTATTATAACGTTAATAAGCGTTTATTCGATTTTTAATTTTTATTACGTAAATTTCGCAAAATTAATAATTTTAAATATTAACGTATTTTAGTTTCGTAATTAAACGTATAATTTTTTTAATAATTAACCGTATTATTTATTTATTATTTACTTAAATAACTAAGTTTTTTTAACTTTAAGTTTATAACCTTAAATAGTTTAAATATAAAAAAAGTTTTCTTAACAGTTTATAAAAAAGTTAAAAGTTTTATTTTTATATTTAAAGTAGTAATTATATTTTGTTTATTAGCTTTTTATACGATAGGATTATCGAAAAGTAATAATATAAATTTTTAAAAACTTTTTCGATTAGAATTATTTGCGAAAAAAGCGTTATTTATATAAAAAGAATATTATACGTTAAGATTTTCGTTATTTTTAAATTTTAAAATTAAAATATGTATAGAATAAATGTAAAAAAAACTTTATTAAAAGTATTTAAATACCTAAAGTTTAGATTTTTATAATATCGTAATAAATATAAATAATTTTAATTAAGTCCGGGCGAATATTAATTATTTTATATATTAAACTGTTAACTTTTTCGAAATATAACCTTTTCGAAATTACGGACATTTTGTTTTAAAATTTTCCAAGATCTTTTTATTTGAAATTTTTAAAATAACGTTTTTCGGATTTAAATATTTCGAATCGTAAATATTTTTTTTAATAAAAATTTTATAATAACTATAATTTTCTAATTACGTAGTTACGTATAATACGTATTTTAGGAAATTATTAAAACTTTTTAAGGTTGTTAATTTAAAAATATTACTTTAATTTCTTTAAAAAGATTTCCGTACGTATTATATTATAAAATTTATATATTATGGATATATCGTTAACGTAAAAAAGTAACGTTAGTTAGTTATTTATTATAATATAAGGATTATCCGGAACTGGTTTTAATTTTAATTTTTTAAGTTTTTAAAAAAGTCCCGTTTTATAGAAATAATAATTATCTTTAAACCGTATAAGGTTTTTAAAAGCTTTAAGTAATAACCCGGATATACGAACTTTGATAAGAAACGTATATATATTAACTTATTAAAGTAGTTATATAAGAATACGGTAATAACGTTAAATTAACTAAATTTAAAATTAAATTAGGTTATAATAATTATAAATATACGGAAAAACTTTCTTATGAACGTAAAAATATACATATTAAGGTTTTTATAAGATTAAAAATTACCACGGATAATAAGTTTAACTTTAAACTTTTAAAATATTTTATATTTATTAAATTTATAAGTAAATATTTATATTAACAGAAAAATAACGTTGCGTCCGACGTTTTTAATAATCTTTTTAAATTAAAATAACGGTAATCGATTTTTTAATACTATTTACTTAATTTTATTCCTTTAATATAGCTATCTTTTACCTTTTAACGTATTCGTATTAAATAATTTTTTACCAATTTTTAAATAGCAGGAAAACAATTTTATAATTAAGGTATTTAAACTTAAACGTAACTATTAAAAAAAAGTTAAAAGTTATTAAATAAGTATTACGTTTTTCGTATTTTAACTTATACCTAATATTAACGGAAAATAATTTCTTTTTATTTTATTTTACGTTCCGGACTTAAGGATAATTAATTAATTTAAAAAAATTAATTTAATATAGTATTATTATAGTTAAAAAAGATTGTAAGGATATGGGCCCCGGGGCGTATCCTACTTAAGTGCGAACAAGGACTTCCAACGCTACTATGGCGTTGGAACTGCTGATCTTTTGATTATGTGGCGGAGTGGCTAGTCCTTTCTATTCCCTTATAAAGATTTAGTAATATATTTTAAGTTTTATCCGGTAAAGGTATATAATATTATTAATTACTTAGATATTCCGAGGTTAAAATAACTCCGGATATAAACAGAAAAAACTATATAATTTCGCGTTCCGAATTATCCGTTTTAGTAAGGATATAACTAGGATTTTTTTTTTGGAAATTATTATTAATTATTAAATTAAAAGAATTTTTATTTAAATACGAGTTATAAGTTTTATTAAGCTTTACCCCTTTAATTTTCTATATAGCTTTTTAATTAAAAAAATTTATATTTATTATAATCGTTTCGTAAATAATTTTTTTATATTCCGAATTATTTTTTTAATAATACTTACTTTTAATAGATTATTATTAAAAATCACTTTAAACGTTTTTAAAAAAGTTATTATTTTAAATAAAATTCGGATATTATCGATTTAATTATTTAATTTCGTAATTTCGAATAAGAATTTTTGTTATTTATCTTAATATATTTTTATTTCGTCGAAAGTAACGTTTTTAACGGTAGTTATACGTTATTACGAAAAGATTTAAATATTATAAATATTATTAATTACGTATTTTACGAAATAACCGATATACGGTTTAAAATCTATTTTTTTAAGCGTTTCACGTTTTATCTGGTTATTTCCGTAAATATATAAACTTTTAATTCGAAAAATATAATATTCGTTACGTTTATTTTTAAACTTCTTTCAGGAATGAATATTTTATTCTGTTTAATTAATTACTTATTAAAACCATAAAATAAAGGGTTTTAACTTAAAGTTTAAATAAATATATAATTAACGACATATATAATTACTTTTATAACTTTAAATTATAAATTAAAAAAGAAATTATTATCAAAAATTAGGTAACGTATTTTTATAATAATTACGCCCCTGGTACCTTTTAAACGTTTATAAATTTCTTAATATATAAAGGCGAAAGTTTATAAGTAATATTTATATTTGAAAATGGTTTTCGAAATTTATTTCCGGAATAAATTTTGCGGTTTAATACGATTAATTTAACCTTAATATAAATTTTTTTTTAAAAAGGCGACGGCGTTTATAAAAATAGTAAAAATATATTTTTCCGTTGCAAAATATAATTAAACTTGATATTAATAATTAAATAAATAATAATTAACGTTGTTATATAACCGTTAAAGGTATTGTTAAATTTAAAGAAATTAATATATATCGTATTAAAAAGTATATTTTTTTAAATTAATTACTTCCGTAATATTTTTTTCCGTACTTCGATAACTTAATAATCTTAATATTAAATTGTTAAAAGTAATTAAATTTTTACTTTAATAATTACTTATATTACTTTTTTAAAAACGCGTAAACCTAGGTATATTAGCTTTCGGCATTATAACGTAACGTTTTTTTAAGGGCTTTAAAGGAAAAAAAAATTTAATACCTTAAAATTTCTATTACGGAATTAATTTCGGTAATGGGAATTTTTTAAATAAAAATTTTAGGGCGAAATTTTTGTCCTTATTTTTAAAATTACTTTTATTTTTCGGATTAGTAAAAGTAAACATTTAAATTATGGTAAAAGTTATTAAATTAATAATATCATTATTATTATTTTTAGTTATTACTTTAATATAATATATAACAAGTTAACGTTTAATATAATTAATTTTAATTATTTTTATTATATCGCTTTATAATATATAACGTTAATATTATAATTTTAATAAATCTCAGCTTATTAAAAAAATTTATATGCAAGGTCGTTAGGTTTAAGCCGTATTATCCGGGCTAAACCAAAGATACGAAATAATTACATTAATAATTAATACGATAAATACTTTATTTAATATCTTTAAATATAGTAATTATTAATAATTTTTACGATAACGATAAATTATACTTCGGTTACAAAAAGCCTTATTCCAAAACCGATTATTACGTAATGTCAATAAGCTTCGACCCTGATAAACCTTATGCCTTTTAGCTTTACGGTTTAATAAAAGGAATCTTAAATAATAACTTAAAAAATGTTAAGATTTTTACGGTAAACTTTAAGTCCGTATAAAATGGTTATTTTATAACTTTTCGCCAGTTTTACGATTTTTTTAATTTCGATTAATTTTAAGGTATTTTCTTAAATCCTTATTAATTAAAATAATTAAAACATGCCGGCTAAATCCGAATATAAAATCCCAGTACTCCGTATTTCTGGAATCTCGACGGAAACGGTTTTAATTAAATTACCCGATTTAAATGAAATAATCGGCTGAACAAAATATATTAATACTTTTATCGATATTAACAACTTTTTTTAAAAAAATCGGGTTTTATTTTTAATTTTCGGATACGATTTAATTTAAAACGGCGGAAATAATTCATTTTTGCGTAAATTTATATTAAAAAATATCCGGCTTATAAAAAAAATTGTTGGTAAAATTAATGGATAACGATAACAAGCTTAAGAAAGTAAAAGTTTAACTTTTAAATCGATATAAGGAAAATTACGAACGATAATTTATCCGGCTGCTTCGGATTACCAAAACCGTTTAGAATTCCGTTAAGAATAGTTGTCGATAGGGGCTATAAGAAGGTTAGGGTTTAGTAAAACTTAGCAACCGATAGCATAATTTATTCATTTATTTAATTTAGTTCTAAAGTTACGTTTCCTCTAAGGAGAAAAAAAATTTATATAAAATTAAGTTAATATATATATATATAGAATATATAATTTTTTTAAAAAAATTAGTAACTCTTTTTATTAATATAATAAACGTAATTTTCCGATTTTCTTTTATATATAATATCGAAATATTTCCTTGTAATTAAGAATTTTCCGTTATTTTTCGATAAGTATAAATCTAAAAAAAAAAAAAAAAAAAAAAAAAATTACGATTTTTTATATAAAAATTAAAATAGGTATTTAAAAGTATAAATTCTATTAAGTTATATCTAGTAATAACGTTATTACCTTATAAATTTATGAAAAGTTTTATTATAAAAAGCGTTAAAGTAAATTAAGGAACCTATTATTATATTTTTTTTCCTAACGTATTTAATTCCGTATTTTAAGATAAGAATTCCGTTTAAAATATATTCGTTTATTTATTTCTTAATTTAAGGTTTTCGGTTTACCCGTTAAATTAATTTTTTTTTCGTAAATATAAAGGTATTTTTTAAAGATATTTATCATTTTATATAAATATTTTTACGTTAAATAATTGCCGTTATTATTATTATTATAATTGTAAGGAAACGCGTTGCAATTCGGGATATCGCTGTTATTTTGATTGATCTAGGTTGTTCCCTTATAGGTAGGAAAGGTGTGGAAGTTGTCAGATATAGGGGACATCAGTTGTATTGTTGTATTCGGCTAAGTTACGTATGTTTCTCGTATGCGTACAGCTTTTCTGTAGCCTAATAACGGAACATATATCTTCCGATCAGAAAGAGCCTTTCCGTATATGGAATACGTTAAGTACGCCCTGCTAGTTAATATACCCCCTTAACGCCCTGAAATATTTATGGCGTTAATCGTTATATATTATCATTTTCTAAAGTTACAGCTTTTTATTCGACTTTTTTTCCGGCAATTAATTTTTTTTAATTAGTTAATTCTTTTTTTAAAATTATTTATAAGGTATTCCTTCGCCGTTCGAAAATTTCCGTAATATCTATTAATCTTAATTACTTTTTAAAATACCTAAACGGTTCGCGTAATAAAGTTTTAATTAGTTTATTAACTAGCATATCGCTTATAAACATATAATTCACTTTAATTAAATCCCTTTTTACGGCTTTTTATAGTTAGTAATTATATATATTTACGTACCGCAATTTTATTTATAACAAAGTAACGTCGGCGTTAATAAACCGTATCGTTTATTAATTATTATATTATATATTTAACGGTTTAGCATTTAAAGTAACTCCTAACTTTTTAATTAATCAAAAACTAAATAAAGCTTTTTTTGCAGCCTGTATAAAAAATAACAACTTTATTTCGGTTATAAAAATAATTATTATATCTTACTTATTCGCCTGTTATCCTATTACTTTTTTAAATAGCTTTATAACGTAAACTTAAAAACTTTTTCGATCGATTATATTATCTGTAAAAAAAATATCGCTTTAAATATTTAATAAATCTTCGCTTCCGAACTACAACGCTAACGTTTTAATCCTGATTAGGTATAATATAACTTAATCAGCGGCTTTGTGATATACGTCGCTAAAATTCAGGTTAAAACAGGTAAATCGGGATACGGCAAAGGATATATCGGGTTACATATTAATCGTTATATAAAAAATGGAACCGATTTTTTTTTAATATTTATTAACAAAGCTTAAATAAACCAGATTAAGATTCGGCAGTAATTTAACGTTAATTATAAACGTTTTTGGAAAACTATTTAAATTTTTTTTAAGGATTAAATTAACTAATTTATTTATAAAATCGGATTAAAATAACTAAATTTTTCTATTAAATTTATTTCTAATTATTTCGATACCGAGAAATTATTATAAATCCTTACCTTTTATAAGGATATACCGTTCCCGAATTTATTAAATTAATTAATTAACAAAATCTTAATTTTCCTTACGATATATTATTATAATATCGTTTACGAAAAAATAAATAAATACTTTTTAACGAATAAAATAACAAAGTTTATAAGGAACGGAACTAAGTTTTAATTTTTTAAGCGTTTTGGTAAAGTTTTTTTATTATAACAATAGTAACTCCCTTAAACCGTATAAAACTTTCCTAATTAAAAAAATCTTACTACGTTACGGATATCTTAAAAGTATTTTTATATATATTTTATAAAGTAATTAAATGTTAACGAAAACGTTAACAGTATTATATTATTTCAATTTTAAATTAAATTTAACCGTAATAACAATTAAAGTTTTAAATAATTTTCCAGTTAAAATAAATACGTATATATTACTATAAACGTTTTTTAATTATTAATCGTTTTATATAATAAAACGTACTTTGCATTTTTACAACTAACTATATTTATTAAATTTATAAATATACACCTATATATACCTTAGGATTTATTTCCTTTTAATAAAAAATTAATTAACGATTTTTTAAAATCGCATCTCTTTATAACTTTATAAATAAACCCTTTTAACTTTACGAAACATCTTTTTTAAAAAATATATATTTAACTTTTTATAATTTTGCGGTAATAATAATAAATTACGTTTATATATCCGGTTTCGCGATTTAAGAATTATATATATCTTCGTATCGAAATTTTTCCGATTAAAATAAAACGTATTTTAAGTAATTAACTTTTTTAAACTTCCGTAACTTACCGGCCGATTATCGATCGTATTAATAAAATAAGTTATTTATTTTATATTAAACGCGGTTTTCCATATTTTATAATCGTACCGATAATTATCCTTTCGATACGGAATATACGGAAAACTTACGTTTACAACCCGTAAAATACCTTTATTTTTTACCGTTACCTTAAGTAAAATAACATAATAAAAACTTAAAATTATCTTTATTACTTCCGTCGGCATAATAATCGTAATAATTATCAAAATAAACGCTAGTAAAAATAATTATTTAAAAAACGGAAATAATTCGAATATAACGGTTATATAAAAATAATTAATCTTATATAAATAGGTTTATTTTTTTTTATTCCGTACGTTTTATATACCTATATTATTTTAAAATTACCTTTTTTATTTAACCAGTAATTAAATTATTCCACTTAAATTTTCGTTTTCTTTTTATATCTATATATTTAAATAACCTAAGCCTTAATTAAATACTTTTACTTATTGTAATAACTTTTATAACTCTTTTTTTATAATATATAAAAAGTTATCCTTTAAATTATACGTTTTAAATAATAATAACCTTATTAATTAACGGGTTCCAGATTTTGTAAATATTCGTAAATCGGTAACTAATTAAAAAATTAATTTAAACTTTAAAATTCAGTTTTTAAAATTTTTATTCCTTTTTTATAACGGTAATTATCATAACGTAAACTATGTAACCGTATATTTGCAAATAAACTTATTAAAACTTCCGATTAAATATTATAATATTGTTTTTATATGCTAAGTAAATATAATAAATTTTATATAAACTTTACCAAAAAAATACGTATTTAAAAATACGGGTTATATAAATATATTATTATTTTAAAAATATATATAATCAAAAACGAAAATAATTTAACGTTATTTCGTATCGTAATCGCTTTTTTTTTAATTATATCTTTTAAACGCTTTATACCCTTGTTTTAAACCTAGGTATATAATATTAAAAGCTTAAATTTAATATTATAAAAAAACGATTATAATATATCTCGAAATTAAGAATTTTTTAAAATTTCGTTATCGTATTCGATCACTTATAGAAAAACCTTATTCTAATTTTTTAAAACTTTTAAAAAATATTCGAACGTTATAATTAATATATTTTATTTTCGGTTTTTAAAATAAATATCCTAAATAAAACCTAAATACCTATCGGTAATAAACATAACGTATTTATATTTTTCCAATTTTTTTTTCGAAATTTATAAAATCGATAATAATTCGTTATTTTAATCGGAAAACTTTTTTTTTCGGTTTTTGGCGTATTTACCTTTTAACTTTCGTTTTATTATATATTTAACATTTAATTATTATAAAACTTTTTAAACGTATTCCTTTTATATAAAACTACAATTAAATAATTATTTCGGGCCTAAAATATCTTAATCTTAAATATTAAATTATACCATTATTAATTCGTAATAATTTTATTATATATAAATTAACGTTTCGTTTATAAAATACAAAAATTATATAAATAATTATTACGTTAATATTTTCGATAATAAATTAATTAAATTTATTTATTAACGTAATAATTACCTAATTATATTTATTTCGAATAAAATTATTAATTTTTTAATTATTCCATTAATATCCTTTTTTTAGGAATTACCGGAAAAATACTAAATTATATATAAAATCTTTATAATAAATTACGTTATATAAACATAATACTTTTAAACCTTTAAAACTTTAAAACAATATATTTACTTTTCCATATCCTTTAATCGGAACAAAATTATTCTTTATATACATTCCATCGCCTTAAATCGTTATCTTATAATTTAAAAATTTACTAATAAAGTTAAAAATATATATTATAAATCCTAAATCTAAAATAAATAAATTCCTTAAAAAATAAAACGCAGTATTTACCGTATTACGTTAATTAAAAATAAAAAAATACGCCAAAACCCATTTTACTTCCTTTAAAAATTAATCTATCTTTTAAATAATTATCTTCTTTATAACTTTTAATAAACGATTAATTTTTCCTTTAAAAATTAATCGGAAATAATTTAATTTTAAATTAATTTTAAAATTACCCTGCTCAATTTCAATTTTGTTAAAACTTTATTAAAAAACGCATAATAACATTAAAATAATTTATACGAAAAATTTAAGCACGTTTTATACCGTATCCCTTATATATCTAACTTTTAACGCTTTCGCTTATTATTATTACTATTTCGGCCCGTTTAAAAACCTTTATAACCGCCTTACTTCAACTTACGCCTTAAAATCCTTTTTTACGGTTAAAAATTATCCTTAACCTTTTCCTAATTAAAATTATCCTAATTAAAAAAATCCGCAAATATTCCGTAAAACGTCGGAAACGTTACCTTAATATTTTTAAATATAAATTATAAATAAATTATAATTTAATAATTTAAAAAATTAACCGCCATTTCTTAATAACTAATCGTATTATTATTAATCTTAAGTTTTTTTATTATTTAAAACGTAATTATCCAAATCCCTATAATAAATACTAATAATATATATAAATTGTTAACCTATATAATCGTCATTTTCGTTTTTAAGATTTTATATCGCTATTTTTAAGCAATAATCTCTTACCATTTTACGATTTATTCGTTTAATTTTCTTACTAACTTCGAAACTTACTTTAACCTTTTACGGTATTTTCGTTAAATATTAATCAAAAACCTGTTATCGTATACCTTACCGGATTTAACTAACGTAACGTATTATTTTCGTAAATTTTTTCTTAAAAAAAAGTTTATCTCTTTAATCGTTAAAAATACTAATTCCAAAATCTATTTTATAAAATCATTATTACTTTTTCAAAAAATATCGTATTTCCGATTTTTATAAATATATACCGTAAAATCCTAATTATAAACTTATCTATTTTTGGTCGTTATCTTAAAGGTATTTGTTAAATAACTAATATAATCGATTTTTTCGTAAATTCCTCCGGAAAACGTAAATATAATTAAAAAACCGCTTAAAATATTAATTCGTATCGTATAACGGATTCGTTACTTCGGATACGAAATTATATCAAATTTTATTAATCTAATAAATTACGGAAATAACTAATCAGGATTAATATAATCCTATATATTAAGGGCATACGCTTTAATTTAAAATTCGCCCTTAAAACAGTTTTAATCTTTAAATCCGTTATAAATAACGGAAAACGTTAATAACACCGTTATTATTACATTTAATAAAATATACGAATAATTATTATTAATATATAACTTATATCGTTTTAATAATAACTAATTAATTAATAATAATACAAATTAAACGAATAAAATTTTTAATTGTTAAATATAAAAGATATTAGTTATGTTGTTATATTCGGCTAAGTTACATATATTTCTCGTACGCGTATAGCTTTTCTGTAACCTAATAACGGAACATATATTTTCCGATCAAAAGGAGCCTTTCCGTATATGGAATACGTTAAGCCCCCCCTGCTAGCTGATAGAAATAGCTAGGACTGGGCTACATACATATAAATAGTGGGTCTGTCGCGTCCACCCCTCCGTTGCCCTAGGGACCCCTTATACCCAATTCCTTTAGCTACCACATATATCCTAATAATAATTACTTAAAATATTTTTAAACGTTTTTATTTAATTAATAGTTTTTTCGTTAAAAGTAATATTAAAGGGTTTTTATAATAATTATTTAATAGTAACGTCCTAAATAAGCTTACAGAATAAATAAATTTACGGGATAATTTTTAATATATTTTAATTACCTAACTTTAATTAACTATTTTTCAATATTAATAATATAAAACAACTTATAAAAAAAGCAAAAATAAACTTAGCTGTTTAAGTTAAAAAACGAAACCTAATATTGAATTATATAACATTTAGTTTTATTTATAAAATCGCCTATTTTACTTTATATGTATAATATACTAATAAATTCTTTAAAACCGATATTATCCTTAATTTGCAAAAATTAATACCGACCGAAAATTAATCGATTATCGACCAAATCCTTAACCTAAATACGTACATATTTTTTATCCGGTATTAACATATTAAAAATATAACGAATTTATTATTTATATAACGCATTACGGAACGCGTTAAAGTTAAATAAATATTTAATTTTATTAAAAAATAATAAAAATTTAAAATAGGTTTAAATTGAAAAATAAATTATTAAAAGGTTTTATATAAAAATTTAAAAATATTTCGTAAATAATTTAAACCTATTTAAATTATAATCGTAAAATATAGTATTATAAAAAAAGATATTTATAATTTCGACGAGATAAAATTCTTAATAAGGCTTTTTATAATAACCGGCATAATTATTACTAATATTAAAAAACGTAAAAAACTTAAATAAACTTAATAAAAAAATCGGAAATAATTTATAATAATATAAACTATTAACTTTTAAAACTGGGCCTTGCCTTTATTTATTATCCTTACCGAAAAAATTATTTTTTTCGTTAGTTCGCCGATAACCTACTTTTATTTAATTAAAGGATTACTATAAGCGAAAACGGTTAAATAATAAATAAATCAAGTTTAAAATAAGTTAAATATTTTAATAAATATACTTAAATATATATTAAAAATTTAAAACGTTTTTTTTATTTTTAACGGTTACGAAAATTATTATTTAATCGAATTTGAAAATTATTATAAAATTAACAATATTATTATATTTTATATATTTACTTATTTTTTTTATCGGCTTTAACCTTTTAACGTATTTTATTTTTCCGTATTAAAACGTGTTTATTTATTATATATCGAAAGTTTTATATAACGTTACGTTACTTATATTATTAAAAAAAATTTTATCGCCGGTTTTCGTAACGCGTTTAAAGTTACTATAACAACCGACAATATTAAATCCGGATTTACGAAAGTTAATTTCGTTTTATTCGATTTTAATAACGTTTTTTCCAAATTCGAAATTTTTCCAGTTATACTTATACCGACCGTTTCTCTATTAACTTCCGCCGGTTTTATTTATTCCTTATTTATAAAAACCCTTAAAAATATTAAAAACATTAAAAATTACCAGGGTAACTTGCCGACAAAAATCGTTAAATCGGCGAGTCTTTTAATAAAAAATAACTTATTACTTTTATACGAAATTGCTTTTTTTCGAAAAGAAGTTACTTAATTACGTAAAACAAACGATATCTTAAGCAAACGTTACAAAACTAAAAACGTACGTTTCCGAAAAAAAGGAACATTTACTATAAAGAAAATAAAGGCTCTTATAACTAAGAAAAAAGGTAATAATAAGCAATTACAGTTAAAAAAGGCTAAAAATAATTATCGCAAACAGGTTTAAACGAAAGAACGGAAATATAATATTTACGGAAAATCCGGATATAATGCACGTACTTATAAGGAAATTATAAAAACATCTAATAATAAAAAATCTAATTAATTTAAATCAATTTAATATATTATAATTAATTAAATTAAGTTTATTATCGCAAGGTATTAAAAACTATCCTGTAAGCTTATTCATTCCGTGAGCTTATCCGGGACGTTAACGCTTTAAATTTTCCGTAATTTATATAGTTTCGGAACCGTTTTACGAATTTTTATATTAATAATAACTTAATAAAATTTTAGTTTTCGAATATAGCTTTATTTACCGTAATAATATAAATAATATAAAAATCGGATAAATAAATATTAACCGCCTTTAAAAAGTTAAAGTAATCGTAATAATCGGCAACGGCTAAGATTTAAAACTTTTCGACTTTAATATACGTTTTTTAATATATAAATAATTAAATATCTATTTAAGTCCTGTTAATTTTTAACGCCTGCTTATATCGAACGTCGATTTTATAAATCCGAACTTTATTATTTAACTTAAACTTATTTTTAAAGTAATTAATTTTTTTCGAAACGCAACCTTTTTCTAATATATCTAATAATAATCGGAATAAATAAATTAGTTTAAAAAGGTATTAATTTCGGTAAAAACTTTTTTTAAATAAAATATAAAAATTATTTTTTATTATATAACTTTAAAATTTTCGTATATTTAATATAATTAACCGTAGTTATAATTAATTAATTAATTATTTTACTTTAAAAATATTAAAGCTTAAAAATAATAATATAATTAATAAAGGTAATACCTAAGTTATATTAACGTTAATATATTTTTATAATATGTTAATTTTCGTATTAACGTAAAATTCCAAAAAATTATATTTATAAGGGTTTATTTTAAAAAATAATTAATTATGTAACTATAGTTTTAAAAATAATATAAAGGATAAACGGGTTAAGATAATTAATAATATAACGGCTAAATAATAAATATACCGTAAAAACGATAATAAAATTCCGAATAATTTTAATAAAAACGTATATAACGAATATATTAAAGTATAACTAAAAATACGGACAGGGCTTATAACTATAAAACTTTAATATTACGTATTAAAGTATATAATTTAAAAAAAATATAGGTAAAAATAATAAACTCTCCTTAAATACAGATAAAAACAATAATAGTTAACAAATACGGATACCGGAGTGACCGAAGTAATTTCCATTAACCTGTTAGCTAACCAAGCCATGGCGTGGCTAGGTTCAACACGCGCGTTCCCCAGTGTCCTTATCCAAGTGTGGGACACTCGAAAGATCTAATTGCCTTGACAATATGCTACGGATAAAGTAACCGAACGGTGATGAAACTATAGCGGTGACCATTTTCTTCATTTGATATCTAGCATATGCATTCCAGGCCGGCCCGAGACTGTGTTCCGGACCCGAGCTGCACGCCAACCAATAATCAGCGCCGTGTAATCCAAAATATGTCATGCCGCGCGACAGATTCAATCCGTAAACTGCGAACTGTAACATTCTAACGAGCCTCACTTCCATCTCCCATATATCGACGCCAGTAGGGAAGGTATCAAATTAAATTCCTGCGATTTACACTGGCTCCAATGCTGCAAGTGACAGGGATTAATGCAGTAAAACTCTCTCACCATCCTCATACAGTCGAATGCATATAAGCTGCTGTTCCTGTCACCTTTCGACTTGTATAATCATGCCCATAATCTTGGCTGGCGCAGGTTGACGATCCACAAACCAATACTGAAGCAGGCTCAGGGCGTGTCGACAAAAGAACCTACCTAGGTCCTTTGTTGACTGCTCTGCCCCTGGTGTCTTCACGGTCCTTTTCCCACCATTCCTCTCCTCAGTCTTAGGAGAGACTCAGCATATCTTGACAGCTTGTTCTTACTTCGGTCACTGCCATGGCCTGGACATCGACAGCTCCTGCTGGGAGAGAAGTCGCCACCATGGCCGTATTCATCAATTCTGAAGGTCGGAAGATCCATGATGGACTTGGAGGTCCGTCAGTTCGATCCGGAACGTGCCGAGTTTGTGCCGTTCCGGCCTTGCGTGTGAGTGCGTTTCGATTTTAAAGTTGAAAAATGGAATTGTGCGTTCATAGAGAGTTAACAAGGGGGGCCAGACAGCTGGAGCTAGCATTGAGAGCCTGCATACCCACAACCCTCGGCATCCAGTTCGAGGGAGATATGTCAGATGAATTGTGTGAGAAGATCAGTGGGATGAAGGACGATATCGTGAGGTAAAGGGGGACTTTGTCAGCTAGCAGGGGGTGCTAAACGCACCCTATATACGGAACGGCTCCCTCTAATCGGAAGATATATGTTCCGTTAATAGGCTACACTAAATTGGCACGCGTGCAAGAAGCATCCGTCGCTAGTCGAATACAATAATATAACTGATATCCTTTATATCTAATAATTAAAAGTTTTAGTTGCTTAATTCGCGTTATTATTAATTAATTAGTTATTATTAAAACGATTTAGGGTATATATTAATAATAATTATTCGTATATTTTATTAATTATAATAATAACAACATTATTAACTTCGTTCGTTATTTATAACGAACTTAAAAAGTAAAACCGGTTTAGAAGCGAATTTTAAGCTAAAACGTACGTTTTTAATATATAGGATTATATTAACCCTAATTAATTTTTACCGTAACTTGTTAAATTAATAAAACCCGATATTACTTCGTATCTGAAAAATTAATTTCGTATTTAAATACGTATTAATAAATTATTTTCCGAAGAAACTTTATTATTCCAAAAAATCGATTATATAAATTAATTAACGAATACTTTCGAAATAACAACCGAAAACAAGTAAGTTTATAATTAGGATTTTACTGTATATATATAAAAAAATCGTAAATAAGATACGTTTTAAAATAATAATAATAATTTTATAAAATAAATCCTAAAATGAATATTTTTCTAGAAAAAAACTTACGAAAATAATACGGTAAATTAATAATATTCGGTAAACTATACGATAATAGGTTCCTAATTAATATTTAACGAAAATACCGTAAATTCTTTTTAAATAAGTGTCGAAATCGAAAAATAAATAAATAAATAATAAAATCGTAAAATAATAAAAGATTATAGCGTAAAAAATAACAATATAAAATTTTAAAAAATGAAATAATAATTATATCATAAATAATAAAAACATTTAAAATTAATAACAGTAAGAAATAAATTATTAAAAAATAGCAGTTAAGTTTTTAAATTACTAGATTATAATATATTTATAATTTATATCCAAAAATATTAAACTAACGTCTCTAACTTTTTACGAAATATTTACAGATTACTTTAATTAAAATAATTATAATTAAAAAACTTTTAACTGTAAAAAAAGAGTTTGAAGTATAAATTAATATATATATATATATATATATAGCTAGATACCTTAATAGCACTTTAAATTA
>QJNZ01000876.1:0-37350 GCA_004155055.1 Monosporascus sp. CRB-8-3
GTTGAGTCAATGCAGCCTTGTCGTCGGTGAGGCTTAGGAAGAGATTGCCCGGTCAATTGGCAACCTAGCATTGAGGCTCTAGGTGAGCTCACAGGGGTGACGGCTAACGTTTTTGCTTAGGTGCTGCACAGTCGACTTGGAGATCGGATTACTGTTGCTGACCCGAACCGTTGCAGTGCGACAGACAGAGAGGTCGGCAGGCGGTTGCGCGTAAACCACAAACCACAACGTCATATGTTGTTACCGGCAACTAGCTGACCTGAATTGGCGATGGCCATGCCTAGCGATGCCGCCTATGGTTCCGTAAGTGGGAACGCGGACTGATTCCGCAGAGCGCAAGGCATACTGACGCTGATTCCGCCTATGGCGGGCCGCGTACCCAAGACTCTGGTTCCTAGTCCGCCGGCAGCTCAATGGGATTGTCCCAGTGGCCTTCCTAAAAGAGACGGAATCGCTGTGGTCTTCCGAGATGTCCACCAGGTGGAGATCAGAGATCTGCGTGGGCTTCGAATAGGGCAGGACAGCTGGACTGTGTGATTGGAGGCGAGATGGTACATAGCAACATGCAGATGCCCACGTGTGGACTCAGATGACAGGGGGGCCTGCGGATCTGACCATCTCCACCAAACTACCCGCTGGCGCGGGCTGAACAGGGCGAAAGCTGAACCGTATTACCATCTGAATCCTGAAATGCAGGTAGCATTCAACAACCACACCAACTATCACCTGAAACGTGCAAAGACCATCTGGGTGGTAAGCCAGCACGCGTCGATTTTCGGGAGGAAATGAAGTTTATGCAGGTATGGTAACACCGAATGACTGCTGGAGGCAAGCCAACTCCCCAGATCCCCCATCCAGAAGGTTTCACAATGGGAACCACAGAGGCACTACGAATAAGTCCTGGATGAGGCTCAACATCGGAGGAATAAGTCCGCACCCAGAGCGGTCCATTAATGACCATGATATTGAGACCAAGGTAAACCGCCTTGACTGGAGTCATGGGTAGAAGAAATACGGTCTTTTCCGCAAGAGAACAATTCGCCCCTTGACGCCACCGGCCTTCCCTTTGACCATGCCATCCTCGTGCAGTTTTACCATGTGGGAGATGCCCGTGGCGTTTCTGCTGGATGGCTGGATGGTAAGGCTATATCGCTGTCCATTGGAGATCCATGGCAGCAGCATGGCGGGTGGGGCGAAAATGCCGAATCCTCTTGGAGCTCTTCCTTCCGGAGGATCAGATAAGCGATTGACAAGCGGCATCAAGCCTGAACCGGGAACGATTCGAGAGCTAGTACTAGGCTCTGAACATTCCGTGTTGTGACTAGCACTAGTACCCGTGCCTTCCGTTCCGGGTTGAGGAACTCAATGGAGGAGCCCCATAGTCCAAAATGCAAGTTTTGCCAACTGTAATAATAACGAACTGCTATAGAGATGGTACTCCCGGAGCTCTCGCCCTGGATTCCTCCATGGGGGCGCATGGGGGGCATTCATCTCATGGCGCCAAGGCGAGTTGGGACGATCTCCCCACACCATTGGCGTCCAGAGACTAGAACGAGAGCAGTAGCGTTAAGCGCATAGCGTATGATCGACAGCGGGAGCGGGTGGCGGCCTCTACCGGCCTGGTGAGGTTATTTATTCGGGCAGCACTAAGCCGTTAACCGCCATATCTTGCGAGATGCAACAGGATTTCCAAGGGACGCGAGGCTCCAGAGAGGGACCGAACTGGGCGAGAGTTCAACGTCAGAAAACATCTTGATTCAGGGTCCGGTTAATCAGTTATTAGTTCGCACATGCAGCTTTTCCGCACAGCCTTCACAACGGGGTTCTGTGACGTTTGTCGGAAGATGCCATGATATCGTAATCTGTCAAACTAGTGACAGTGGCTGAGTAATGTGCCGTGATTCGTCTGAGAAGCCTCAGAAGCGGTTTTGCCGGTCCATAAGCTGCGCGAATTGGCCAATTAACTCTTAAAAAGAGGCTTGAGACATGTCGAGCTAATGGCGTGGTCTAGAATCCCGGTCATGGAAAGAGAAGTCTTCCGTGGTACAAACCAATATACCGACAACCCTACCCAGCATAGTGCATATTACGGAGGTCTGAAACAAACTGAGGTCTAATTCGTCTTCATATAGGTATGGATGTATCAAATCAGCGGATTCTCTCTAACAAAGTACCTGAGACACATACTCTTATATCATGTCATTGCTATTCATAAAATACAATACACGTATATACATAATAATAGCAACTACCTGCCAAGTCGCTTGCAGCGGCAGAAGTGCACCTATGGCGGCCATCCTTGTTGCTAGCCAAGTTTTTAGTCGTCCATCATGCTGTTTGTCCTTCCGCGCCCGATCGACGCCACATAGTATTTCGTATGTGATTGGTATCTAGAGAATAGCCAAGCGCTCTTCTTCTGGTCACACGGCGACTACGAAAAGCCCGACCGCTCCATGGGGAGAGAAGGCCTAGGAAAACCAAAAGGCTTCCAGATATTGGTCGATCTCCCGTGAAACTGGAGCGTCAGGTCGCCGAAGCGCCACCTGAACCCCGATGAAGATACTACCCTAGTACATTAATGTACCGCTGACTTGCTCTTGGTGCCCCCAATCAATAGTGACCATCACCAAGAAAATGTATTTGCCGTGACATATGCCACGTGCTCCTATGAGGGGGCTCGATGTTACCCTTCTGATCCTTCTATGCGATAGTCCATGTGTGGGAGGAGACACAGAATCTCCTGCGACAGTCTGGACGGAGAACGCTATGGACATATGTGTCGGGAATCCGTCTGCTTCCCGTCAGGTGCACCCCGCTTCGTTTGTTTATGAATCTTAGCGACTCTGAAGTTTCCGACATGAAGCCTTATGACTCTCAGAAGGAGCAACTCTTGTCGCATAGGGGTGACTGTTCCAGGATCCATGCGTAACAAGTCTCCATACTTCATATTGATGCAGAAGCGATCGGTCTACAGATACGAGAATTGTTGGGTTAATAATAGCTACTTGCATCACCCAATCCCTTGCTGGCCTTGTGTGATGTGTGTGAACTATATTTATGCATCACTGCACAAGCAAGCTATTCGCCCCCGGCTTCTTGTGTAAGGCCTAATGCGCTCCGGCAGGTTGATGCAAAAAGAAGCATAATGGTGGCACTGACAGCTGGACCCGACAGAACGGTTAACCTCGAGCGGTTGTGAACGTTACTTATTAGTATGCGCCCGGCGTTCGGCGGCTTGTGCCGGCGACGGTTAGTACCTTAATGTTAGCTCTAACTTTAATATTGTATGGGGATTACGAGATATACCGCCTGGCTCAGACGGAAGGCCCGTATCTACTGGGATACGTCGACCAAAATTGAGAAACCTTTGACATTCATAAGTGAAACTATCGGGCTGTGGATGACATCGGTTCCAGTTCCGCGGAACGCTGATCTCCTATCCGACTAAACCCCCTAGTCTCCTTGGTGATCGCAATTCGACATCGCTTAAGACTCTTTGCTGCGAGGATCTTTAGCAACCCTGAGGGTTCTCTCGTCTTAATACCCACTTTGTATAAGCCAGGATTTTGACCCTAGATAGTACATGCTTGGACCCAGTCATTAACGCTGGGTGAGTGAGATTTTAGTTGGAAATGTGGTTGTGAGACCACAACAACCAGGGGTCTCCAAACAGGATTAACAAGCATTTACCAGTTCCACGGGAATTGGCTTTCCGGGATGTATTTGACTGGGTACATGGCTTCTGAGGCCATCATAGATCTCACGGACGTCCGACGTAGGCAGGTTGAGGGCTAGGTCTAAGGCACCTTGACGTATCGTAAACTCGTCGTTCCCTGAGTGTTGTCGTCGTTTTGGGCGGTTTAATCAAACCCGTTGAAGAGGTACTGCCGTCGTCGTGATAAAGTAGGGACCGAAATGTGAAGTGTCGTCGCGTGGTCCCCCGAGTCTAAACAACATCGTTGTCTAGGTAATCGGGAAATGCGATGGTTCAAACCCGTGTACCGTCACATCCCGGTTACCAAATGTAGCAGACTTATACCGGACCATACGAACTTAAAAGCTTCGTGACCAGCTGAGACTGGTGTCTTCAGATAGATGTCATTTTTGTCTACAGAAGTATGGAATATCGCCCGCCATCCTGGAACCCATCCCGCCTCATTTCGACGATTTGGTTCTGAGATGGATAATCATAGACTATTACAACACAGGACGGTGACTTGGGGGAGACGATGCAGCCGCCCCGCCACCCCTATCTTTCTTTCGTCCAGGTACCGTATGGGGCACATATTCCCCTTGTAGAGCTCTGTTCCTGCTTAAACCTGGACCCTATTCTTTGGAAACGACATTGATCATGAAGATCATCGCATAGATAGGATTGCCCGGTTCACCTGCTTGTGCCTGCTCATTAATTCCTTGTATTATATCGCGTATACTTGGATCGCGATCCCAACACCGGTGAATACCAGAACGCCGGGTTAACCGTATTGTGGCACGCCAATCGACAATTTGGCGGGTGACTCGTCTAGTAGCGATTGACCAGATGAAGATTGGCAGTACTATAACCTTTCGCTCACACACGGCAGTTTCTCAGTCAAATGTCTTGATAGCAACACGACGTTCCTAGTGTAGACGGGCACGCTCGCGTCTTCACCTCAAGGTGTACGGAGTATGAAACTTTTGCGTCTTTCTAATACGCAGTCATCTATCATCTACAAGGGGTTGAGGGAAATCTGGATGGACTTTGTCACTTGAAAGGATTAACCGATCGGGAACTACCATTTTCAGCATGGATCCTCCCTCATCCTCTCCCTCCGGGGGAACTACTACGGCTTGTTGCATAACAAGGCCCAGGAAGGGTGACCCTTAATCCCCTCGGATTCTGCGTTGATTTGCCTGATTTCTTGACTGCGCTCTGTGACATACATGCGATGTCCGCTGGGAGTGGTTGCGCATTGTGGAATTCCAGACGAGCGGAGTTGTCGGCGTTCGCGGGCAAAATACCCAAGTCTTGCATCTCAGCTGTCTTCTTTCCTCGGAGCTACGATGGATTGGGAACTGTGCATCTGCGTTTATCGAATTCAATAGATTACCTAGCTCCCCACACTGAAAATAAGGCCTGGTCAGTGCATGAGGGAGTCGGCATGGTGAACTGTACTGAGTACCAGGGCGAACTTTAACATCCTTGTCAGGTAGCCCTAGTATTAGATCTGACGCTATGACTATCTTAAAGTTTAATTTATATAAGCGGGTTTATTCTCGAAATGGAACAAAACTGAATGCTTTTATGTATAAAGTATAAGTTATGAAAAATATGATAAAAACCAAAAAAGGCCAATTTAAACGTTAATTTACAGAAATACCTAACTAGGGTGTTAAACTTACCTCTCGCATGTAGTGCGTTGTGAAGAACCGACCCGATACATGCACCTATCACAGACTCCAGATACGGATATGTACGAAAGTATCTACAACCTGTAAGTATTTGATTAGCTCTAGTCCCTTCCGATGTACAGAGGTAGCGGTATCTACTATGCCTTACGGACTGTGTCGTCAAATACAGTCGATTCATTCATCTTTTGGAGAGGGTGATCTGCGTACTGTATAGACCGCGCCTTACTTTGAAGAGATCCTTGGCGGCTATTTTGCATCAGGGCAATTAATAAGAGCATTGGTTTTCTTTAGCAATTCTGCCTTGCGAACTCGGCCGAGAGTAGCGGGTGTTTTCTAGAGGATAGGGTACCCGAGGCTATCTTGCCTGTTACTAATGAAACCAGTAAATGTGTACCCCAGCACTGAGGCTGCTGGGCGTACCCCGGCATGTATTTAAGCACCAAGTACCTCGTAGACGAGAACGTAAGGCACGTGGATAGGTAGGTACACAGGTACATAGGTATGCATGTGGGGCTCGCCAAAGCGATACACTAGCGCTAGTACCTGGGAACTGACTGCGCGGGAGACGTTTTGGCGATGTTGCGCTAACCTGATCTGATCAGGTTCAGGCATATTTTCGCTAAATTTATCTTCTTTCGACTTAAGGCGCCCCAGTGCCCAGGCGCGGCAGAACGAGTCCATTCGATATGCGTACGTCCCCTGGCTTCTTGATCCAGACGCGCTCGGTTAGGAACTTCAATATCATTTTTGGTCAATTCCAATAGGAGCTACGCGAAAGACATGGTCACATCGTAGGGCGGAGAGGGAAGGGGCGGTCTGCCGGTGACCTGACTAGATTAGGACGGTACACTACACTCTGGAACGAAAAGCGTTGATTCTTCATAGCCACCCTTACTGGACGGCCACATGATGAATAAGATTGCGATGTTCATGATAGACGGTATCGATGCTACCGGAGACGATGTGTCTAAGTCCGTGTTCGTTACCGGTGTATAGCGCTGTGCGGTGTTAACAGGAAAACGTATCACTGAACACTTCGTGACTACCTAATAGGCAGGAAGTACCTAAGTACGGAGTACGTGCAGCAACCAATATCCACCTCCCATTCACCGAACTCTATGATTATCCTCAATAAAACTCGCCACAGACATAGTTCATAATGACTATATCGGAAGGCTGCCTATTTTCAACCGCAGGACTATACAGACGAGGGTTATCTTTACCAACTGGGTTTAAGTTGTAATCGATGACACCTGAGGGATATAGCCGTAAGCATGCCACGTGAGACGCTTCCATATAAGATATGGCTTGAACCAGAGTTTCGGGGATGCCGCCTTGGCAGCCTCATATGACATCAGCCACATCTCTAAACAAATAGGTGACCAGGTGTCTTGGGTTCTCCCTCTGCGGTAACGCCCGTCTCATTTTCGTTAGCTTGAGGCGGTATCGTCGATGCGGAATCCCCCGGGGCGGCACCATAGTGGATGAATAAATTACCAGCCGTATGCCTCGACTTTTCCTTTGACTGAAGTAAATCATTAAGCACCATTGACTGTAGGCCGCGAGCAACCACGTGAAATGCTCGCTTGAGTGACCTGCAGCCTGCGGTTTTGGAGAGCCTGCAAGACCCAGGAGGAATGTAACCCAATACCCACCTACCGTTATGCGCCCTGACCGTGCATCCCGTGGTTTCCAGGCCCCATGGTGAGCACTGGCATGACAGATTGAAGTTGATCAATCCGTCCCGAATCGAGCGCTGCCGACTATCTCTCGCGATAATGGCACTCACACCTGCAGGACTTTAGCTGGAGCGCATGGTTTCCGTCAATCTCGGTTTTTAACATTGTAAAACAGGACTGGCAGGGTTCCTTTGGAGCACATGCAACCGTCAAAGCTTGGGGAGGTATTGCTGCACACACCACACGGGGGTATCCCTGTGCTTATTTTCCGACCCCTTGGCCCGGAGAGATATCATGCCGCCTCCCAATCATTGACTTCCATCATCCCCCCCTATGCGGCTCTTCTGAAAGATGGCCCCAATCCAGGCAAGTGGTTCCTATGCTCCGGCTTTGCATCTATGAAGATAGCAAAACCCCTTTTCTTTCGCAGAATATGTATCCGGAGACCAAATCACGCTTCAGAGAGGGCCGCATTGATTGAAGGATGATTGCCCTAGCCCCAGGGTTGCCACGAGCTGTAAGGCGACCAACGGCAGCGCACTATTCTGTCTATTCGCACACTGTGGATAACATGTGCGTACGGGATAAAAACACATAGAGTTGCGGGAAATTCCGCGCTTGGGTTACGGCACCGTCTTACTGTTGCAATGTTCTGGAAGCCGTCCTGGAATCAGCCAGTCTGCATCTCCCTCCTAAGGGGAAGTAAGACCTGCAGGACCCTTCATATCTTCTCATGGAGGTGGCTTGTGGCACAGCACGTTCTACGATAATGCAAGCCTGCGGTTTCATAGGGCTGAGTACCTTCTACTCCTTAGGCGGCGCCAATACTTCGTGCATTTCTCCCGCAAAAAGACCCGTGCTTAGACACGCCGGAGCCGGTCTTCTTTCCAACCAAGCGGCAGGTCCTTGCTGGAGCACGATGCGTGCGGTTACATAACTCTCAAGAGGTATTATCTTTTCCACCATCAGTAAGAGGATCTTGTGTGGGGTCTTCACGCGATGCGATGCGGTCCGCGATGACGAGCTCCACGTTAGCGGCAGGAGATGTCGTTATCCGGATCGGTGGAAGCTTAAATCATCGTAATCAGCATGCCGTTCACTTGTGCACGAAGTCATCAGCTCGCCAAGGCTCTTGATGCTTACGGGTGTGAACGAAGATATGAAAGCATGGAGTCGACGCAGTTCAAGATTGCGGATATCAGGTTATAGTGGAGATGCGGCTTAATCCAATCGAAGTCGTTCAAGAGGTGGCTCACCACATGCCGGCTGATTGACTTCTGAGGCTGGTGGCTCCAAGAATCCAAACGGGAAAATCAGGTGGAACCGGATCCCTATTTTTGGGGTTGGTACACAGCCTGGGGACTATATCTGACGGGTAATGTGGATCCCCGAGCTCGTACCTTGGCCAATCATGAGCCCTCCGGATCTTCGAAACAGTTGACTGAGCTGCCCTCCATGCTCCTTTCAGGTAAAGGACAGATGTCGACATGTCATTATGCTGCTGGTTTATCGAGGTTTCACTCGTACCGATAAAGCTCGGTAAGTCATGTTAACTGTCATGCTATACTTCCGTAAAAAGAAACTATTGAATCACATTGTTTATCTTGACTGGTTAACCGGGCCTTGTGTAATTCTCGGTCTATGTTCTTAATGATGGCATAATCATCATTCAACCCAAGTTTGAATGATGTAAGCCGCAACATGTGATACCAGCACCGTCCCTTGATTCCTACAATGTCCATGCTGAATTGCGACTGGATAGAATACGTCTTCAAAATGTGTCATTATATGAGCTATTTGCTCTGACACTCCGTATTGCAGAATCCGAACCCTTTGCTCGTCGGACATATGCGAAGCAAAGTTGGGAATGGCCGCCCCTGAAAGCAGCTGAAGTCTGCAAACGCGCTTGAATCAAGAGGCTTATTTGATTGAATTTTACCGTTGCAACGCAGCGGAGCCAAGCTAACTTGGATATTATTGTACATACCTGGATAATAGGTTATAGAATTATGTAGCCAATATAGCCAATGCAACGCGGGGGAGCCAATCAACATCCTTAATCAGTACCCGGCAGGCTGTTTGATGATATGTCGGTGCGACAGAAGAATAATGGAAGGGCAGTGCAAATTAGGTACACAACGTACAGTGGAATTGTGGAGGGTCAGGAAATTTTGGGATTGGGCTGCCTCTCGGAGCAGGGGCTCAGAACCCATGACATTGCATACTGAAGGTTGGCTGTGTGCATCACCCATAATCTCAGGACGACCCGCAGAAAGCTGTGGTTTGGTCGAATTGATTCCGAAAGTAAAAATAACCTCGACAGGGATGGCTCGCGCTCATTATGATTGGCAACAACAAAGCAGTTCAGCATCGTCTAACCGTCGCCTCGATGCCAGGACTGTATCTCATCGTACTCTCGGCCCCACGTGCGATGAGCTAAGTTTGCCGGACCTCAACCGTCGAGGACTGACCGTCGGGCGGTTCCCGAGCTAAGCGCGCTACAGTTGACGGTTGATGCCTTTGTTATTATTCGCTTTGTTTGACTCATCTCAGGAGTGCTCTCCGTTTGAAAGACGAGATAGAGGCGCGGCGCGTCTATTGTTCAAAGAAGTAAGATATATTCTTACGGAACCTGCCAATATGTCCCATCTCTTAGATGTCTCGGCTTCTCTTCTCGCCTTCTTGGATGACACTAGGATGTGTCTCTTTAGCTTAGTAATAATGCTTGTGTATAGCAGACAACTTTTTAACGTAATTCGCCCACTTCGTACGGTAAGCGATAGGATAATTCTTGAGCTGGGCTAAATTCTAATGGGTTAAATTGCAGTGGGCGTCTCGCCTAAGGTACGAAGTAGTTGGTACCAGACTGAGAAGAGAAGCAGAAGGAGAACAGCAACCTCAGACTTAGTGTAGGGTACAGTATCCGCGACCAGGCACATATGATTACCAAAAAGGTTGAAACATCTTGAATGGAGATCCTATAGGCGACCCTGTTTAATAAATAATCTTGGCTCTACCAGCCCCCCCAGAGCGCAGTCAGAGAGATGCATGATGCGATTATGCGATGACCTAAGTGTCTTTATACCATGAAATGCATGACATACATGGTACAGATGTTATACACGGGGACAACTTGATGTGGCCCTGACCGCCATGCTGGTTGTGAAGGTTTGTACTTGGGACTCCCAGTGTAATATACATCTTTTACTGGGACTATTTACTTCACGATGGTGATGATGATTTCTTCTACCGGACGGAAGTACACATTGGCACGTCCAAGCCACCTATGATGCAGAAAGACATGGGCATGCCCCGACTGACGGGTTCCCCCTTGGTCTTGCTCCTGGCACGTATCGGGCTACGGCAGGGGCAGCATCTGCAAGCGCATTTACTCCACATGCCGGAATGAGAGATTTGGTAGGCGACTCCGATTTCTCTTTCTCCTGCTACGGAATCTTGGCACTCCTGTGGCCTGGTAGGAGGCTTGTGTGCATTGGGCGAAGATATGCAAATTGGCGAAAGTCTTGGCACTAATACTATACTTACCCCAAAAGAGAGTAGATGTGGAGTCTAAGACAACTGCAAAGGACTTTTGCTCTTTTCAGGGCTCCCATTGCCTGGAATTGGCTCTCCCAGGCACCGATCGACCCCAAGAATTACATGATTTACTGTCTATGGAGCACTAAAAAGTTAGATTTCGCATAGAGACCACTGGGCCATGCAAATCTTCTACCTCGGAGTAGGTAGAAAACAGACGCCCAAAGTATAATTCCAACATCTTGTATATACACGTCTCTTGATCTTCCGATGCGTCTCAACATACACCCACGAGATACAATGCAAGTCGGAGATGGGAAACAATCCGATACCTTTTCTTCCAGTGTTGACAGGGCTTCCAGGGCACCCGACGCCATCCTACGGTCCAGGCCCATTCCGCGTAGCGTAGATGTTGATGAGCGACAGGACGACCAAGATGTAAAATGTCGTTAAAACTTGCGGTATGGCAGGGTCAAACCTTGTACACTTCCAGTCGGCGACCCTCAATGATACTTTCGATAGTCCGCTTTTGCTCCAGATATACTAGGTATGCATGTATATGGGTAGGCTGCCGTAGCTAAGTACACACAGCCACTGCCTGACAACACACACATTTCCAATTCTCTCACCGGGGTCTAGCCCCCACCACCAGCTCCGTACCATTCGTGTACACCCTTCCTTCTGTACGTACCCCGTCGAGTACTTCGTACCCAGTACAAGATACATTGCAGCTAGGAGTGTAAGACGGGCATCCGGGTTTACCCCTGTCGATTTTGCGATGTGCTGGAATCCCCTCTCTGGCATCTGTCTGCCCTACGACGCCAACCCACACATAAGATCCCCGTATTATTGTATGTACGTGCATATGCGCAGCAGAACCAGACGCGGCTATGTAATTTCTCTGCCAATGAGTATATGAATCTCTAGGCCCCCGAGAACCTCCCAAAAGTGACCAGACTCCATCATCAGTATTGCCAGCCAGACAACGTTGACCCATTAGCTCACTCTTTCTTATTCTTACGGGCAACAATAGGAGCGAGCATACAGTATCCGTATCTGCTCCCATCTTAGTGCGAACAGGGAAGATCCACCACTCCAACGGTCCGGGTCGCTTACATAGTATTCCTTGGGCCGTTTCAGTCCAGATCCGAAGTCGCAACAGAAGAAGAAAAGCATCAATATTACGAAAACTGGTCCCTAGGCGAGAGTAAACATAAGCATCCAGTCTCGCTGCTCCTGGATCTTGCAACCTACATATAATTCCCGGCACACGCTTCCCTTCCCTAACAACTAAATTCTCGGCCTTCTTTAGCTCACTTAGACGACTCTTGACCCCCGCCACGGAACACCTTAACCATCTTCGGGCATGAGCTGAGTAGCATACGTGAGCTATTCTCCGGTCTGATACTCGTCGGCCCATCAAGACGGACGGAGGTGGGGATCCCCAGCTTATAGCTTGTGGTTCTGCTACTTCTTCACCGACATCTCCACCATATATCTTGGGAGATTCGCTCAAGCCATAGCAATGGCCTTGATAGCGGAGCAGCCAACCATCATGTTTCGGCGCCCTAACCACAGCGAACGAGATTTCATGCTCTACCCAGAACCCCCTTCACACTCCGGCTACGCCTCGCCCCCGCTGGAGGTGGACATGAGCCCAGATGCCTATGGCATTCCTCAAGCTGCACCCGAAGGATATCTCCCATCGGCATACGAACCGGTATACACCGACGCGACGCATTTTATGGTCAAGAGCAGAACTTCCCCTCGCATGTACCCCGACGATGGCGAGCTGCGGATGCCTTCGAACCTCTCGACCGCATCGGGCCCGTCCGCACCCAGCTCTACCGTGGGCTCGCCGCATTCAAATCCTGGTCAGCTGGCGTTTATGCCAGAGTATCAGCATACCGGCCTGGGTGTGAGCCCAGCTATTGTCGGCAATGGCGAGTACTTCCACAGTACAGAGTACTCATACTCGGGCCCGGGCATGGAAGAGTTCAGCATGCCCCTCGATAGCAAACATAGCTTTGTTGGTAAGTTGGCGCAAATTTCACGAACTACCACCTCTCATAGACTATTTTTTGTTCAACATATATGGGGGCGGTGTCCAGCTTGGTAGTGCAATTCCGAATCTGACTATGTTTTACCGTGGTCTGGAGCTGGAGCCGGATTCGTTGCTTCTCCCGATGTTTTTCTGTCGTCAGAAAGCTGTGGCCATGCATTTGGTACTGACTCTTTTGTGCACAGATCCATCGTTAATCCAACCCGAACTCCGGGGACCCATACCACCCCAGCTGCAGGGATACGAAACCATTTCCCCCCAAAATCATTACCCTAATTCTCCAGCTCTCTCCGTCTCGGGTGCCGCGTCTCCCATAAGGACGGATTCACAATCGCCCTATATGCAGGGCTATCATCAGTACAGCCCTTTCGGGATTCCTCCGCAAGCCGGTAGACGTCCCAGTCTATCAAGCTTTCATTCTCATGAATACGTATATAGTGGTGACGAGGCGAAGGAGAAGCAGCGGTGTCCCCACCCCGATTGTGGGAAGACATTCAAGGATCTCAAGGCTCACATGCTGACGCACCAACTGGAAAGACCGGAGAAGTGTCCTATCCAGACGTGCGATTACCATGTCAAAGGGTTTGCGAGGAAATACGATAAGAACCGCCATACTTTGACCCACTATAAGGGTACAATGGTGTGCGGTTTCTGTCCGGGATCGGGTTCAGCGGCTGAGAAGTCGTTCAACCGGGCGGACGTATTCAAACGGCATTTGACGGCCGTCCACGGTGTGGAGCAGAACCCACCCAACTCGAGGAAGAAGATGACGTCGACCACGGCTAACACCGGCAAGAAGCTAACCGGCTACGCGTCCGATGCTACGGGAAAGTGTTCGACATGTTCGGCCACCTTTTCCAATGCTCAGGACTTTTACGAGCACTTGGACGACTGCGTGTTGCGCATAGTCCAGCAGGAGGATCCCGCCGAAGCCATCAACGCGCAACGGTTAGCCGAAGTTGAGAATGATAAAGAGGTGCACCAAACGTTGGAAAAGAATCAACTACCTCTTACGATGCCACAAACGACTTCGACCTCGGACGACGAAGAAGACGAGGAGATGCCCGATGGTGATGATGCTCTGGACGAAGAATTCAGAAGGAAGAAGAACACCTCGCCGTTAAAGAAGAAGGGGAATCCTCCTAATGGCGTTCAGAAGTCAAGGGGTATGACCCATTCTCGAGGAGGCGTCGCTCTACATACCAAGAGCAAGAGTCGCAAGAACCGACGCGACTATCCTTCATCGTGGGGGTTCGATAAAGGGCAGATGACCAAGAAGAAGCGCGTCATCGCCGTATTCGATGGACCTCGCCGACTAGCCAAGGACGACATGATGCTGTCGACGGAAGATGAATGCCGGTTGCAGTTGTCAGATGGGAAGTCCTACGTCACGGATCTGGATGTTCATACCATGAAACGGGCTGAAGGTTTCCTGAACGCGACAGAAGAGGAGAAGGGCATCTGGATATCGGACGATCCAACAGAGGAGCAGATGCAACGCATGTTGGAGATGTCCCAGCAATGAGAGGGCTTGTATTTATACCCCTTACTTCGCCACCTCAACCCCCCTCCTTAAACCCGAAGACACCTCCATTATAAAATATTCATAGAGACGACGCATCCGAGAGCATGATTGGCGCAAGGCGCGGGCTTGGTTATTCGGGACGAAAATTACTTGGTAATGACATGGTCTAGGCAACTGTATATCATGGGGCCTGAAAAGAAGCGGACCGGATTGGCCCCTCTTGGTTTTGATGAGCATTTGTTCTTGCGCCGTTTTCAAGCGGAAGATTTTCTAATGTGGGCACTTTGGCCATTGACTCTTCGATTTTTCTCGCCTCGGCGTGTGATGAAATGATACCCTGTTTATAATAGCATTTCCTCATTCATATAGCGGAGTTGCATGACCAGCGAGGCATCATATGGGCTCTTCGTATATATTAAAAGATCCAATCTCGCTTCAAGACTTATATCACATATCGCGTCCCTCTCACCCGTGCCAGTAATTGATAGTTGCGTGCGAATAGCTTCTCTGACATGAGAATATCATTCTTCCTAAATTTATGACTCTTACTCTAGTCCAGTTGTGAATGTTGAATTTTCATAAACCAGCAACCACCGTAATCGCGAGCCCCCAAGACCACAAGTCGGAACTTGGGGGGCTCTTGTCCGTCAAGCATCTACTGTCATCGTGAGGTCCACCACACTACCACGGCTTGCAGCTATGGGTCTGACCTGGAGGACGATTCATCCAAGCGGTGGTCCTCAAAATAGTACGGTCGCTTCCGCGCGGATGGGACGCGATCAGGTAGGTCTAGGCGCCCATTCTGCACAAGTTTTTGCCCCTTCCAGAGGGGACCATCGCCAGATATGCGAAGCGGCTCTCTCCGGATGCTACGCGCGACTCATTGCTCGACTAGACGGTGGCTGTGTGTATATGCATATAGCTATGTGTGCAGGCGCATAGCATGTATATGTGTGTGGTCGTATCTTCATCCTCTTCAGGAATGGGGGAGGCGGGGTAGGGGAAAACGAAGGTCGCCTACGCCTTGGTATATGCCGAGTTAGCTGCTCGCCTGACGCAGCCGTAAGACGGGTCCATTCAGTTCCTGGACTATCTCTTCCTTATTCCCCCCTTCTCTCCCGACCTATCTGCTCCTGGGTACCTACCTACCTATCTGCTGCGGTGCGACACTGGGGGATAATGCGTATTGGGGGACGGCACCGGGAAGTGGTTGTTGCTAAACTTAGAAACCACGAGGCAATCAGCCTGCGCTCTACACCCTCCTGCGCTGGGAGAGCATCTGGCCCAATCGAGCCACCACCAATCCACCACCATTCCACCACCATTCCACCACCATTCAGGAAGTGATTTTTCGGATGTGCCAGCGGTGAACGCGGTACGGCCACAAGAATCCACTTGTATCGCTACCTTACGTATCTACCAGGTATGTACAGTACCTAGATATGGAGGTGGAGGTGCATACCTGATTGATGATGTTCTTCGCCAACCCCACACACACCATACACGGAAAGCAGGACACTCGCATTTATTGGAACTTATGCGATGCAGTAGTAATCGATACGAGAGCGCCATTATCGATATTACCCGAATGCTGACCATTTGTATGGATGCATAGTCGCGAGAGTCTAACTTAGGAGACCCACGCTTTTATTCACGTGGTGAGGGGAGAGATGAAAGAAGAGCGGGGGGTGCGCCTGGAGGTGAAGAAAGTATTAGCCACAATGGTAAATCGTCTCTGCAAGACTAAACTCCCTCTCCCACGACTTGCTTTCTTCATGCGTAGTGTACCTCCCCCCTGCGTGCAGATGTAGGTACGGTTTTAGTGCCCCCAAAAGCACCTGTATGTGGGATTCTCGAACTCCAACAGGGATCACGCCCCACGAAACAGCGTCCTACTATCAGATACTTGGCTACTATCACGAGATGCCCATTTCCTCCCCCTATCCCAAGTGTGTCCATAATTAGATCTTTATGTTAAGTAGCCGTAACTTGCTCTTCCCTAAGGCTTGATATGCATGTACCTGGGGTTACCTAGTAGATAGTAGCTGGTTTATTTTCGTTTCATTACGTGCTATATGATGAACTCTAGCGTTAGTGGATGCTTACCCTAGCAGGATGATTATTCTAAGTACTTCCCCACCAAGGCTTTACCCCTCCATGGCCGAATCAAATTCTATCAAACACCAGAAAAAAATAAAAATAAAATAGAAAGGGGAACGACGTCAATCCAGCACTGCCCTCCTGCTGGGTCCCTGGAAAGCCTGCAATAATCGCCTACTATTGACACTGTATGGCAGCTGAAAGACACTCACCCCCCGAAAACCCGGGCCCCTGCAACCTCCAGCCCATCCGTTCCGTCCCGTGATCGTTCCGTCTTTTGTCAGGTTCCCGTTCCGAGCGCCCGGTCTCACTAGCCTGCCCCCTATCCGTCTGTCCCGTGCCCGCCCGCCCGCCACCACGCCGATCTCAGCTCCTCTCCCATTCCCGCCTTTCCCGGTTCCATTCAATCCTTGACCCATAGAGAAAAAGGAAAGGAAAAGAAAAGCGAGGAGGGAAAACTGACGAAGGAAAGGGAAGCAGGGAAACCCGAGTTAGAAAAGAAATTGAAAAGCAAGCTTTTATGTTTAAAGATAGAAGAAGAGAGGAAGCCGGAAGGAAAGGGGGTCAACGTGGGTGAGATGGCGCTCATAAGCCGGCTCGCGCTCCTGGGCCCGGAGTCGGCGGAGCCCGAGGACATCCTGGGCGAGTCGCTGGCCGTCATCTTCCCGAACGACGTGATGGTGCAGCACGGGGACCCGGACCGCCCGCTCGCGTGGACGTCGCCGCACCTGCCGCGCCCCCTGCGCCTCGCCGTCGCCGAGCCCCCCGACCGCCACGACCGCTACCTCTTCAGCCACTACCTCTGGAACTCGAGCCTGCTGCTCGCCGAGCTCGTCGAGGCGGGCACCCTCGGCGTGCCGCTGGCCGCCCCCTCGTGGCTCGGGGCCCCGCCTCCCCCGCGTCCTGGCGGCGGCGGCGGCGGTGGTGGTAATGGCGCGGGGACGTCCGCGCGCCGGGGGAGCGACGACGCGGGAGAAGTGGAGGGTGCGGAGAAGGAGGAGGCGGGCGATGACGACACCGGGAGCGGAAACGGAGTCCCTCTTCCGGAGACGGGCAGCAATGAGGCCCCCTCCGACCGCCAACCACGGGAACCCGAGGAAAAGGCCGCCGACCTGAGCATCTTCAGCATGCGCGGCAAGCGCATCCTGGAGCTGGGCGCGGGCACGGCGCTGCCGAGCCTCGTGGCCTCCGTGGCGGGCGCCGCGGGCGTGGCGACGACGGACTACCCGTCGCCCGCCATCATCGAGACGCTGGCCCGCAACGTGGCAGCCAACGCCGTGGCCGCGAACTCGCCGCTGTCGCCGCCGGCGGCCTGCCCCGTCGAGGTGCACGGGCACGAGTGGGGGGACCTGTCGTCGCCCTTCGCCGCGCGCAACAGGGGCGCCTTCGACCGCGTCGTGTCGTGCGACTGCCTCTGGATGCCCTGGCAGCACGGGAACCTTAGGCGCTCCATCGGCTGGTTCCTGGCTCCCGGACCCGAGGCGCGCGCCTGGGTCGTCGCGGGTTTTCATACAGGGCGAGTGCAGAGTAAGTGGAACTGTATTCAATTTCGGCCGGTTCATTTATTAATTCCCTTTCCCCTTTCCCCTTTCCCCTTTCCTTGTTTCCTTGTTTCCTCCTTCCATCCTATGCCGTAGTTTCACGGAACACGCAAGATTTTCATCCGAACCGGGGTGTCTTCTACTTGGGAAGAGGAGTCTCTACCTATGAACGCCCTCTCCCAAAAAGATTGTCCCATATCTCCCCGACTGTCAGAAGAGTACATCCGTAGCTGGCCAGATGCATTTCTGATCTGTGCTCAAGAAAAGTAGACACTAACAACCACTCCCAATCAATCAATAACGGAAGCAATGTGGTTCCCCCTTCCATAGTACGGTTAATGCCCTTACCGCTCCAGTTACGACTGTGCTCCTCTGGCAGTCGGGGAGATATGACACATAGCCCCCCCTTTTCCGGGCCTTTCCCCGCCCAAGCCCACGCAAACCAATCAACGACTTAGCTCGCTGGCCCTGCTGACCCTGTCTGCTCGTCTCTGTACAGTGCGCGGCTTCTTCGACGCCGAGGCGCTGCGCGCCGACGCCGGCCTCGAGGTCGAGCGCATCTGGGAGCGCGACTGCGACGGCGCCGAGCGCGCGTGGGTCTGGGACGGCGGGCCCGAGGACGTCTCGGGGCTCAAGCGCTGGCTCGTCGTCGCCGTGCTGAGGAGGGTGCGTGACTAGAGACTCGAGTTGGGGCGCCGCCCGTCGTGGGAGTATGTGTTTGGTGGTGGCGGCGGAGGAGGAGGAAAGGGAGGTAGTGAAAAAGGGGAGGGGTGAATGGCATGGGGACGCGGGCGCGGCGGAGGAGACGAAGAGGGGGTAGGGGGAGTGCGAAGGGAGACGGCCGGACTGAGGAGCACGGGCTCCAATACCGCCCGCGCTCCTGCCTGATATCAGGGGGTCTAACCCCAAACCCCCCCTCCCCGTTTAAGAGGCGTACCGTCTCGGAATCAGGCCACAGCCGTCGGGAGGTAATGTGATGCGGAACGAAGCAGCCTGATCGGGGGGCTACGCTACAGATAGCGAGGGTATCTCGGGTACTATCGCCTATGGGACGAATGGACCATCCGCCCCGGCAACCACCCATCCATCAGCTAGTTAGGATCTGGTCCTTCTCAAGGGGGGAAGACCTCGGACCTCGCGAGTCTCGGGAATGGAAGAGGGCAATTCGGGATAGTCTAGAGCTAAATCCCGGTTCGAAAGGATGCCTTTGTACCTACATATCTGTTACTCACCATATACCTAAGCTTTACGCAGCCATCGGATACATAGGCAAATACAAGTCTAACGTTCGGCCTTCCTCCTCGGCCCTCATGTAAGGGAGGTGAGCCTGTGGTACGCATCTGTACCTGTGTATGCTCGGTGCCAACTAGATGATGAAAGAACGGTCTATTTTTGCTCATTCTGTGCTCTGTGTGGTATATGTAGAAATGCTATTTACAATATCAACATAATTGCTGGCTCGTGCGAATAAAATAAAAAAACAAAGAAAAGGATGTATGCAAGTGAATCCTGCTCGCCTCACGCTCGTCGCTATGCGGATGAGTAGAAGAAGAGAAAGGAAGATTCTTGAAGAGAATTGTTGCAAGACGGTGTCTTCCTCGCGAAAGATGCAACTTTTGAGACCAGCATCCCTCTGAAAGCATTCCGTTCCAATTGCAACGAACCACAAAACAGCCTGAACGGACGAGGCACAGAAGAACAAGGCTCGAGATTGCTGTACACCTCGCTTCCAGCATCAGAGCCAGTGGGTATACAGCTGAAGCACACCGTATCCGGAGCTCGTAACGGCGCCCAAGCCCAACCCCCTTTCACCTCGCCCCCTTTTATTTTTATTTTTGAAAAAACAGATCCTGTATCTATAAAAGACATCTTTGGTATTTTCGCCTTCCCGTCATTTCTCAGGTTTTTTTTTTGGACTATTATCTCTTGGGAGCTGCCACGGGGGTCGCGTCTGGATCATCAGACAAGATACCCCGCACGGCACTAGAGCTCGCGTCTCCCTTTATCGGTTGCGGGCTCACGATGTTGGCGTCTTGTGTATGATACGTCGGTGAGACTGGTTTCTCTGAACCGAACGGCAGAGGCCGCGGCGGCAGATCGCTGCTATCGCGACTACTACCGCCGAGCTTCTGTAGCAGAGCTTCAGATTGTTGCTTAGCTAGTTTCTGAAGCTGCGCTACGGGATCCTTATGAAAGCTAGCACGTTAGTCAAATCGCAAAGACAGCCTCCACGATCCCATCGTCTCCCATGCTAACATACCCACTCTGTCTGCTCCGGCACACCCTCCGCGGCCGGTATCACAGGCTCATCCTCGTCATAACCTTTCTCTGGGCCACCGCTACCCCAGAACTTCGGTCGACGGACGGGTGCTGGCGTCACAGGCAGGCTCGGCCGCTCGTCTTCGGTCGGAAAATCGGTGACCTTAGAACCACGCCGGCTCCCAGCAGCCTGGTCGACCCCTTGGCCGGGACTAGTTATCTCGCTCGCCCCTTGGGACTTGAGACTTTGCTTACGTCGGCGCTTTTGTAGGGAGTCGACGTACCGGTCGATCTCCGGTACTGCGTCCCAAGCATTCGTACGCGTAAACGTAGTCCAGGGGTCCGAAGAGGTTACACGGATGGTCGGGGTCGTAGGGGTGGTGGGCTCGCTCTGGTTTGCTTCACTGGTCATTTCTGTATTTGCAGACCTAGTAGAAGCTGTGGGCGAGGGGGGTACCGCTGTCTCATTCGTAGCAGACACGTTCAGACTGCCGATTTCCGGCTCCTGGTTCTGAGGCGGGTCGTCGGGAAAGACTCGAGAGGGTTGGGGCTGACGAGACTCCCAAGGAAAGATGGGCGACGGCCTCTCAATATTGCGACCGTACCCTTGAGACGAGGCGAACAAAGCAGTGTCTCTAGACATCTCATATAAAGCAGTAGGGAAGTTTTCGGCCTCCCCTCTTGAGCCCGTCGGAGGAGCATGCCTACCTCGAGTCAGTCCATATTCGTCATGGTTATTCTCAACAGCCAGCTGGAACTTACTTCTGGGCGTCCCAGCTTGAGTAGGTAAACTGGGGTGGGCTTGAGCCATCCTTGGGGTGGTATTCTCCCTTCGTAAGGTATTGTACTAGGGCAAGAGTTGAAGGTGACACTCCAGAAGATGCAGTCGTAGAGTTTGTAGACGTCTGCGACCAATCATGGGTGAGTTGGTGTTCAGCCAGGAGGAACAGGGGTATTGATTTATAGACTTACAGATGTCCGGTAATGTCCGTCATAGACAGCCCACCATCTGCCATACATCTCGTTGAACGGGGCACTTCCGGTGTTCGCATGCCTTCCCTGGAGCCATGGCTTTCCGGGACCAATGAAGTGTACCATGTTGATACTGGACTGGAAATGGCGATAGGCGGGAACGTACTGGTAGTGGGCAGAAGGGGTGACGTTGTAGGTGAAGCTCAGGCGATTATATTTGTCTTTGAAATGCATGTTTATCAGACCCTGATCGGCTCCGTCAAAGGATTCGTTCCTTTGGGCCATAGACAACATGGCATTAAAGTCGTCCATATTGGGAGTCAGAACCATGACACCAGTGTTGAAGAGGTCAGGCCAACCGATATCCGGAGCGGCGGAGAAGGGTTCGGTTATGTCGAAGAGCTCGTCGGGAGCTCGATAGGCGACGACATCGGCGTCTACGTAGACGATCTTCCGGAATTGGGTCTGCTTCCATAGGTGGATCTTGGTGAAGACAGAGTGCAGGTCGGTTCGGTCCATCAGATGTAGGTTCGCCGGTTGGGAGTTTCGAATGGTGTCAACGGGGATGACATGATCGTATACACCCTGTTTGAAAGAATGAAGTGGTTAGAGCGTGGCCCAAACAGGAATGTTTGGCTATCGAGCTTACCCTGAGCACATCTATGACCTCAACCGACACAGTGTCCGGAGTGACCAGGACGGCCAGCTTCTTGGTCGTTCCATTATCGCGCAGCGAATGCGCCAATACCAGCGCACCTAGAAGAGAGCTGTTAGAGATCCAGCTCGTAGAGCTGTTTGGAGTCGACTTACCGGGCAGGTAGGTATCGCTCAACAGGAGGGTAGCGTAGACGTCCTCCGCTCTGCCTTGCGCAGCCATCTTTGCGCAGAGAAGTCCGAGAAGCTACGCGGGAATGCAAGACGAGGTGCCAGATAGTACGTGGATAAGAAGATGATGAATAAGTAGAATGCTGTATTCCGTGGTCGTTTGTGCTAAAGTGAAGTGGCAAAGGAAAACAAGCAAAACAAGAATTCCTCTTATGATGTTGCGAATATGTAAGTTGGTTAAAGTAGGTGGGAAGTCGAGCACCATCTACCTTATGTATATAGAGCTAGGCATTCGGCATGTAGCTAGGTACTTGAACTAAGTTAGGTACACCCTGGCAGCTAACCGCTCTTAGCGAGAGGCGAGGAAAGCACTGAAAAACAAGGCACTTTCCACCGTCAAGGTTTAAAGGTTAGGTATCTATGCAATATAACCGTACATCTGGCAGGGTAGTGCGGGGAATTAATGCTGCTGGGTGCAGTCGGCATGGAAATCTAGAGCTTTCCTGCTACCAAAGCTCGAGCCGATTTAAACCTAATCACACTCAACAGTATTGCGATGACTGACAATGTTAGGTAGCAATCTACACCTTCGTGTTTCTTTCTTTCCATCCCCGTCGAAACGAAGCCGTACATGTATATAGACAGTCGCTGATCAGGCAGTTGTGCCACCACCGTTGCTACCAAGAGCCCCGCCAACGCGCTTAGGTATGAAAAGCTGCATCATCATCATCATCATCACCATCACCATCATGCATGCAGACTTTGGGCCGAAAAGAAAAAAAAAATTTATCAGATATCCTCCCATGCACGATCGTATTACTGCACTGCAGTAGGTAGATAACCCAACAAGTGAGAAAGCTGGCTAGGCCTGTGAGATTCTCATCCGAAGAGGGGTGATCACCAACCCCTCGGTCGACTCAAGCTTTAGATAATTGGTCTATCTCCATTCCCAGGGCGAGAGATAAGGACCCAAGCAAGATCTGGATTCAATCAATTTACAAGCGCTGGTGCGATAAATAGAGAAGCGAATCCTATTAGTGTAATAAGAGTACGCGTATGTCGAGAATCTTTGCAAAATGATATCTGAGTTCACTTACAGGATCCAATATGGTGATGACTTGGGCATGCACGTATGGAGGGGTATCTTGCCCCACTGGGGCTTTAATGGCCCTGAGTCCCAGCCAACCAGTTCTGCCAAAGCTCGAGGCAAGAATCCAAGTTAGGAAAATGCGTTGACAGCTCCATCGTGAATGGCTGAGGAGGTGGAGGCCAAAAATGACTGACACAGTCGAGACCCATAAAACTCCATAAAACACCACCCCTTTTGTCCACTCCTTACTTCTTTTTTGACCAACACTGTGGCTGCTTTCCTTGTTTGATATACGCATACATAGCTCTAGATCCGGTTCGAGTGGAGTTACGGGGGGGCTGAGCAGAGTATCTGGTTCTAGATTGCTCCCAGGGATATGCTTGGGTAGCCATACTGCGCACCATAACGCGCTGGTGGGGCGGAGGGGCAGCCCGAAGGGGGAGCCGGAGGGGCTAGGGGGAGGGGGAGGGGCAATTCTGTGAAAATATCGTAAATGCGAAGAGTTCGATCCAATATAATCGTCCTATTAGAAAATTTTACAGGCAAGCATTATGAAAAGGGGGAACCCACGCGGCAAGATGGTTGGGATCGGTTCTGCTGTCCTAGGTATGTAGCCTGCCCGCCTACATATGTATAAGGAGAGCTAGTATTCGTATGGAAGACCAAACATCCACAGCAACGTCATAGCAAAGGACTAGTGTCTACTCTAGGTCTGGCCGGATGGAAGATACTCAGCAGCTTAAAGATAGACATATCGACGGCATATCATAGCATGCGGCGAAGTTTGCAGCTGCTCCGCACCAATGAGAGTATTCGGCAGGAAGCAAGTCGATAACTAAAGATTGCTATGTAAGGAAGCTAATCGACCTCGTCCGGATGACTCGAACGGACCGTCCGTTGCCCACCTACATACAGTAGTCAAGGTGGTAGTGACATATATTGGCATACTGATGACCCAAAGAAAAACATTGAGTGTGTCAAGTATCTTATTACGCATCACCTTGAGCAAGTTGTCCTACCAGTAATAAGTGCCTTTGTATGGGATAAGATCACGGATGGTGTGATGGCGATGCCTTCCTTCCTTCACCGCTCCTCCAGTATTTTAGTATATAGATCTGGACTAGATCCACTCATCCTTATCTGCCCCACAAGTCCGGCATGGGATATGCTAACCCCGGACATCCCATCTGACGATCGCCGGAGTCTCTCCGCCAATATGACATGCTGGACTACCTATAAGTAGTTAGGAGGCGTCGTACAGGTAGGTATAGAGATAACCGATCGACACGAAGCTGGCAAAGATCTGTGGAGGACACAGGAGGAGCAGTTCTGGTTGCAAATTCACCCGTCCCAGTAAGAGTAGCTCCTCCCCAGACCCAGGAACTCCCTCGATTTGATAGCAAAACATCAGATGTGGCTAGGATGGGAAGTAAACCGACTATGAACGGCCCCATTAGTCTGCCTTCCGAGTCCGTAGATGGAGCAGACAATCCTAGCTACCTAGCTGCCGTAGAAGCCGTAGCGAACGAGGACGCAATAGGGGCCCCATAGGAAACAATGCTGCGAGGGACTCGACACGAACTAAACGTTGAGAGCGCTGTATTGATGCGTTTAATGAATGCACGCTAGTCCAAGGTCCTTCCGGTAGCCAAGTGTTTCCCAGTATACATATCGCGGAAGAGACTGTGACCGAATACGCGTCCCCTAAAGCTGCCCATCCAACTGTCTGCCGAGATAATTCTATACGATGGGGTGTAAGAATCTCGCGCATACCTAAAAATCAATTCCTTCACGTATACGGAAGCCGGTTGCGCGTTTGCTATGCCACGATTTTCCCGTTTACATATCCCACTTTTCGGGGTTTGGACGCCGTAGGTAGGCGGTGGTGACCGGATCAGATATCCTTCTTGTAAAAGTGCTCTGGCTTGTGCGAGGTCTCGTAGTCGACGTGGACGTAGGCCCTCTCGATGTCGGGCAGGTCCTCGAGCTTGAACTGGAGCTCCTCGGCGACGTCGTGCGTGGCGCGCAGCGAGGCGTCGGGGTTCATGACGATGTCGACCTCGGCGATAAGCCGGGGGCCGGAGTGGTAGACGCGCACGGTGTCGATGCCGAGGATGGAGTCGGGCGAGTGCGTGAGGCAGACGTAGGTGATGAGCTGTTGCGTCTCGACGCTGGCCACGACGCCAACCAGCAGCATGAACTCTTGGAAGGCGGTGCGCAACCAGATGCCGCTGATCAGCAGCGACAGGATGATGGCGCCCATGGGGTCGAGCCACCACACCAGCTTCGACCCGCCCACTGACGTCATCACGCCGAAGCCGTTGATCAGCAGGTCGTTGCGGTGGTCCTGCCACAGGATGTCCACCTGGCTGTAGTTGTCCTTGATGCCCCAGCAGTAGAGAAACAGGGCGAGCTTGGTCGCGAAGGCGATCGTTACCGCCAGCACGGAGGGCAGGTAGAAGGAATTCAGCTCGTTGTCCGCCCGCGTCGCGAGCTCCTCCACCGAGAAGCAGATCAGAACCAACGAAACGGCGGTCATGAGGAACGAGAAGGAAATGTTGCCGGCGGTCTCGAGCCGCGCCTTGCCCGAGGGGAACCGGCTCGGGTCTACGCGCTTCACGGCCCGGTTCGCCAGGATCAGCATCAGGTTACTGGCGGGGTCGAAGATGGAGTCGGCCATGGTGGTGAAGAGCGACAGGGAACCGGAAGAGATGGCGCCGTACATCTGCAGGATGGAGAGGATGATGTTGGCGATGAAGGAGCCCCAGACGGCGATCCTAAACTTCAGCTGTTCCTCGCCCTGTTCCTGGGCCGCATCAGCGCGGTGCTCCTCGACGCTCTTGAGCAGGCGCTCAATCGTCTCGTTCTGAGAGCGGTAGAAGGTCTGGATCTTCCGGGAATGGTGGCCAGAGCCGATGAACGAGGACCGGAACGCCTTGCCGACCTTGCTATCGCCGGGGCTGTCCCTCTTACGGGACATGTTCGCCCTGATCTCATCGAGCTGGGCGTCTGTCTTCAGAGCCGATGATAGGTTGTACGGGTCGCTGCCTCTAAAACGTACGGTGCCCGTCTGCGACTCCACATCTGTCGCCTGGGAAGGGTGGCGCGAGACGGGCTGCTCAGTCTCGTCGCTCACGGCTTCTACACCCGTACTAGTGGCCTTGCGATCGCCGTCAGCATGTAGGGAAGCATGCGAGGAGTGGGCATGCGGCCTAGGACTGTTTGAAGAGGAGTGAGCCGGGCTGCACGATCGCTCGTGCTGATGCAAGCGAAACGGATGCGGATGCATCGTAATGCTGCTGGAGAGATCGGGCTCCATTGAAAATTCCTCCAAAACGGTAAACCAGATTTACAGAACCGCTGATTGATAACGCGCTGTTCTTCCCACAAGCAGTACGAATACGCGCAGGAGCCAAAAATGATGGAAAGAGCAGCAAAGATGGCAACGATAAGAGATCTACGAGGAGCTCACCGGTACCGTTTCACATAGAGCGGTGAGAGTGAGCTCAAATCCTGATTCTTTGGCCGGATGAGGGCTGTCCCACCTCACCGAAGCAAGCCAGAGCCGATCAGCCCTCCGGAGCTATATGTAAGTACCCTAGGTAATGGTAATGAATTCATTCGAAAGGAGGTGCTAATTAAAGTTATCAGATTGTACTACCCCAGGCTACCCTCCTTCTAGTAAAGCGGACCCATGTCTCCATCCCAAATAGGAAAATGCTGTACGGGGTCCGTACGTTGGCACGAGGCCACCAATTCGTTGCTAAAATAATTGACACACCCGGCCATACGGTAGTGCTAGTGGGCAGCGTCAATTATTTTGGCAATGACTTGGCCGCCCTAGCTGACCTACTAGAAGCCCCAACATTGAAGCTTTGGAAACCTCAAGGGTTGGAACTGAAAAGTACTCGACCCATAGTCTATGCCAGTTTCGGAAGCAGAGCGTTACGAAAATGAGCTCACGTGAATGGCTGCATAGTATCTTCCCCAGTCATTGTTCTCGTAAGGTTATCCTGGCGAGTCATCTCTGGTTTGCGGCTGCGACGTCATATTATGGCACAAGGGCACTAGGGTGTGACGCCTTAGTCTCTGGACAATTGCCCCCCTGGATAACACCGGCAATTATTGGTGATGCTTCCTTGGATACCCAGTCGCATGAACTCGACGTCAGCAACGTCCCCCTTGACTTAGCCGACCTCGCACGGATGAGACGCACTGTTTGCTATCATCTCCTTCGATGACTAGTGGGCGAGACAGGTTCTGCCGCCGGCGCTAGGATGCTTGGTTCCATTCTTCGTCATGGGGATAGCCAATGGTCCACAGAGACTCTTAAGGCCACGGGTGACAGGGTAACTAGCGTGCGGCGCTCCAGTTGGGGATAGTGCCGATCGGATCGGCACACGGATACTTTTGCTGTCATCGTTTGATATGACGACCTTTCGTAGGTGTAGTTCGCTGCGCATGTATTGAAGGGCTGAAGGAACAGCATAAAACCCAAATGTGGTAATCGGGCGGATAGGTTTGATGTGGACGGCATTGGCCAGGTCCAAATTTGTCCCAAGGAACCGACATTTCTGCGTGTGGGGCCTCGCTGCCAAGCGTAGATTCAACTTAGATCGTCTCTTCAGGCCATCTCTTTGGGGTAACAGTGAGTGCCTCCGCGGCCGTTCAACGGCAAAGGAGAAAACCCCCATTGGAATGGCGGGATCAATCGGGACGGGCGGGCTCGAAGAGTATACCTCCATGAATGCCGTCATTGACCGATTTTTGTGATCGAATCGCGCTACGGACTTATCGAAAGTTTGCGATGTGGTGTCCCAGACAATACTTGAAGTGGTCGACGAGACCCCGGTTATGATGATCATTCCAGAGCTGAACGTCCTCAGCGGCCAGTGCTCCAACGAAGTGATGCGGCGTCCAACTAGATTTCATAACGGGCCCTACTGGAAGGAACGATCGGACAGTGACGGGGGGGGATTATCCCACGAGGACATCAGGTAATTAATAAGCCGCGTATTCATTGATATCAAAGCGTCTATTCCCGTGAATGAAGCAAAGTCGAGTGATGTTACTGCGCCGCCTGTTGCGGAAGATGGAAGGAATTTGTAGGCTATGCGCAGTAGCATCAACGAGATTCAGGGGGGTTGATTGGGAAGGGGGAAGAAACTGGCCCCTGTCAGATATAGTAGTGTAAGTAAGGATCTGACATGACTAAGAGAGCAGGGCGTAAGCGCAGAGTCACGACCCATCTTGACGAGTGAAGTAAACGTGCTTTCTAGAGCAGAAGATAGTTCTCCCTGAGCATATGGTAGGATTCATCAGCAGATGTCGGGCCGTGAAGCGTGAAGCAACGGCCGAATTGACTCGACATAGCCGATGCTTCATGTCTATGCGTTCAGGACACGAGACCGGATAGCATCTTCACATACTATATATATTGTATGTCATATGGTATATATGGTCATAGTAACTGCGCGGTCCATATGGAGATCGTGTGGCTTGGGACATTCTGTTTCTACTACCTTTGTCGATTTGTATCGCACCACATCCTCATAACTTCAACCATGGCCCCTGCGATTGTTCTTATTACAGGCGCAAACGGGGGTATCGGGAAGGGTCTCCTAGAGACCTACCTAGCCAAGCCGAATCACCCAGTCAGCGCCGCGATCCGCGATCCGAACCATTCCACTTCCATGGCTCTTGCTGACTTACCAAGAGGCGAAGGCAGCTCACTCATCGTTATCAAGCTCATCGCCACGCTCGAGAGTGGTGCCGTCAAAGCCGTAAAGGAGCTCGAGCCCCGAGGCGTCGTCGACCATCTCGACATCGTCGTCTGTAATGCGGGGGTGTCGTACAAGTGGCCGAGGGCCTGCGAGGTCAAGATCGAGGATTTCCACGGCCATGTCGTCCCCGACGTGTACGGCCTCCTGTAGCTTTACCGGGCGGCGATAGACCCGCTGAAAAAGTCTATCAATCACTCCGAAATAGATCACCATAGGCCCTTGCTCCGCCTGGTTGAGGGCGGGTTCGCTCTCTGCCTACCTAGAAGGAAGGGGATTTAGCCTCCGCAGATGGCTGACACAGGGCAACGCAGTGCGTAATATGAGTTCTTTGAGCACATATATATTAGACATATGCAATACTCAGTTACTGATCCTTTTCGTGCAGGAACCACCTCGACATGCGGACACCGCGTATGTCAGTCCAAAGTACTGGTGCACTGGTATGCGAGAGCAATCCACTTTGAGGAGAAAGGCATCATTGCCCTTCCCGTGGATCCGGGGTATATGTTATCAACTGCTAACAAGAGTTTAAGGCGATTAGACTGTTGGCTAAATGTTTGTAACACCTAGCTCGGTTCAGAGCGCCCTCGGTAACTATGGCGCGAAGGAGTTCGGATACGAGAAAACTTCTGTTACTACCGAGGAGGGTGTGCCGGGACTGATCAGTGTAATCGACGACACTACGAGGGAGACACATAGCGGAAAGCTCTGGCAGAACGACGGCAAGGAGCTAGCATGGTGATAGCTAAGTTCTAGACCAATTAGGGGCGGACTGTAGTCGCTTGAGGTACCGGTAAAGGCGGGTTTGCATTCATATCAACATACGACAGCGTAAATGAGCAGATTCGATTAAGCGCCCTTTCATATTCCGGCTCTTCCGAATGCTCCACAGAGAGTAGACCGCGCAAGAACAAGAAGATCCTCGAAATCAGAAAGGATACTATAATGACTTCTGGAGTTGTGATCGAATAAAACGGGAGGGAACCCTCTTATATTAAATAGCAATAAAGGCTACCTATTGAACCGCGGTGTGTCTCCAACCAGCATGGGAAGGTTTGCAGTTTCGCGCGTATTTTGATAGAAAGCCAAGATCGAAGATATCCAACGGAAGGCGACAAGGCGTCAGATACGTTGGCCTTGGTCTGTGCTGAACTGGGACTTTAGACCAACCAATCCATTCCGTTCATGCTGCGTGCAGCGGGACGTCTCCTTCGATTTAAGGTAATGCAGTTATCGAGAAGTTGGTATTCTGATGCCTTGTCGCCTTCCGCTGGATAGACCACACTATCGGAGCGGAAGGCGGATTCTTAGAGGTGGTCGAGTTCACTACGCTCTACGATTACCTGCCCGTTACAAGGAGCAATGCAACACACTGGCAGCGAAACTCGACAGAACCTCGGAGCTACTAGACAGTTAGCTACTTTCCAGGTGCCCCCTTTGCCCTTTAAATTCAAAGGCTCACGTTAACACAGGCTATGGGACAGCTACCACTCCGTCGCTTATCAATCAGCGCAAAAATCTCCTTTCCATCTCATCCGCAACGCTCGTACTTACTTAGCCTAGAAAAGAGTAACTGCTTATGCATTCGTAGTCCATCAATAAGGGAGCCTGCTTTAATTTGCATGCAGTTAGGCGTATTTCTGCATTATGTGACAGTGCGGCTCGGGAGACCTTCCATGCCTACCTCCATTGTACCATTGAATAGCGTTCCGATTGCTAGGAGTCAAGTCTTGTTCCAGCTCAATAGACGTGCTAAGATGCACGTGGCTTGGTCGAAATATGCTCTGAGAAACATATAAAAATTGAGATTTGCTATTTGTGCTGTATCCCCCTTGCTATTCGTGCTGTGTGCCCTACCTTCCAGCTGATACATACCTGGCATAGCTGTCAGTTTCTAACTAGTTTTACCTCTAAGACTCTGTTTTATTAAAATGCAGAAAAATATACTTAATTTTAATTAATTCCATATATTACAGGCTTTTATTAACAACTTTAATTAAACTTTTATATGTACTATACTAGTTTTTTATAAAATAACAAAGCAATTTAATTAATATCTTAATTAAAATAATGTTTTTATAGTAGTTTTTATAAATCGCCGAAAACTTTATAGCGGAAATAACGTATTTTATTACGACAAAGTTATAACTGTTACAAAAAGGTTACAGTTAATAACTATAGCTAAAAACGTCACAGTTACAATTGCAATTACAATTGCAACTGGGAGTTAACAGGTAGCAGATCTGTGGCGGCTGTAGGCAGCTGTTAAAAGTGGGACACGGCACGAATAGCAAGGGGGATACAGCATAAATAGCAAATCTCTAAAAATTTGGAGATATGTACTGGTGTCACCTAAAAACTTAGCTTGCCTAGGAGACCATTAGGCAAGCCTGGTGTTGAACAAAGAGGGAAACAAGCTAAAAGTGAAAAAGCTCCCTGATATCAAAGACGACACGTCCTCTTTGGCATAAGCTTTCATCGAAGTAAAAGCTACAACGTCAGTAGAAAATCCTTTCGAAAGGAATATAGGGCCTGGAAAGGGGGAAAAGACGACAACCGAGTCTTGAACGAGGACTATAGCGTAGGTAACTTAGGGCCGACACCTCCGTTAGGAAATGTTTCTTCTAGGAAACAAGCAGCTAATTACCAGGACCCCAATAACAGGATTCGGCTTAATTAGGCCTCAGAACCGCCATGGGAGGTTCCGGATCGTCTGGTTCTCTCGGGTATCTTGACTATTACCCATGAGCGGGGCCAACCTGATTGTGGATAACTAGAAAGGTGATCGTTTCAATGATAGAGCTAGACATGGAGTTTGTGTTCTGACTAAGAGCCGCCTCTCCCTGTTCTAGTAGCATTACTGGCCCCCAGCAAAGGCCAGGAGACAGAAACTCTATGTCTAGGCTGGATTAAGCGGTGACTAGATATGCTGAACGAGTGAAACTATTGAAAGACGGCCTTGGAGGCTGATCGAGATTTTGTAACTAAGTACTAGTAATACCTAATTAGCAGGCGATTAGCTCAAATGCAATATGTTTTCATCAAAAAAACCAATGTATAGCTAGCCATAGTATTTTGAGGAAGTTCATACATCTTTAGCTTACAGTCAAATTCGAAATTGGCTTCCTGTTTTCCAGTCCTTGTTTATCTTTCACCGGACGGACATGGCCTAAAAGGGACAACACAGTGTGTGAAATACGAAGTTGACTTCCCTGTTAAGTCCTAAAGAGGATATGCACAGCGAAGTGTGGCATACCGATTTATCGATGAGATCTAACGTTGCCCTAGCGATCGAAGCAGGGTTAGCTGATTCTGGCTGTTATCTTTGGCTCGCCAACAGAAAGCAGATCCCGTAGGCGATCATTGAAACGAGAATACGGTACAGGAACGAATTTGGAATCGTTCGCCTCACACTCCGAGGATGCCACCTCATGCTGGGGCCGACCCGCCAAGATCCACTTCAGTAACGACTGAGATCTGCCTGACCCACGACAGGAAGCCCGGCAGCATCCCTTCCCAAGAGAAACCAGGCTCGGACTAGCATCTCAAGCTAGATCGACATAGTCATCCAGAATTGAAAGCTAGCTTCGACGACGAAAACAAAACCCTACACGACTACCGTAATCGATAACGGTAAAAGGGCTAGCCGCGCCGCCCAAGATCTTTCCGGCTAGCATCAAGCTGCTTCACGCCCTAGGCAGCCCGCATCATGTAGCACCCTTTCCCCTAGTGTCCAGGAACAGGCGCGCCCACGAGATGTCTTGACCGCGGGAAGCGCTTCTGAACGCGACTCAAGACACTCCTCCTATCGTCGAAACGCCTGACAGCGCGCATCCTGTTTGGAGGGCAGGCGCATGCGTTGATGCCCACGCACACCTTGTCATGTTACTTGATATCGTTCATTGCCCACCTGCGCATGGCTCCTACCTCCAGACAATAGCGTCTCGTCGACAGGATATGAAACCAGAAAAGCGACCACCACACCAACAGCATGATCGAAATTGCGCCTAGGACAAGTCCGACCACCATCAGGGCCACCCCATACGAGAATGCTCGGAAGGTGGTGTCATTTTGAAACCACTCCGTGGCCAAAGCCACCTGCATGGCCGAAAGGACCACAGTGATGTAGACGAATACAGCCAAGACCCAGCCCAAGTTCCGCTCGAAGAAGCTCGTGTAGCGTTTCGACACCGGCATGAAGCCATGAACCAAGTTACGCAGAGAGAAACCGGCTGCGCCAAAACGGTACAGCGTGTTGAGCCCGCGTCAGCCGCAGCTCTCCGTAGCCATAACGGGGGTCCACCTGGTGCAAAGAGTGGATATCGACGTGGGCAGTGAAGTCTGCTATGAAAGCAGTCCAGGTATCGAACTTGATATCTGTCGCCAGCAATCCTGTGCCGTGCGAGATCCGTAGGTCGGACTTGGAGCAGATCAGCCAAGCATATGACAGAAGAAGACCGCATGCGCTCTGATGAAGGTTATTGCTGTGGCAGAGTCGCAGCTCCCAAAAGTCGTAATCGAGTAAATACTCGGGAAGAGGTTTAACGAAAACACGCGTTTCATGCTAAATGAGGTGTTCGTCGGCCGTCTCCGTGAGATAGACCGTACGTTGGAGGAGAGGCTGGCGATGAAGGGGACGGGCAGACCGCGGGAGTCCCGCTAGGCATAAATGTTGGAACACCGCATTCAGTCTAGAAGTACAGAGGTCTGCTTCGAGAAAGATACCTATATTCTCTCTTGGATCCAACGGTAGGTCTCCATACTGGACGTAACGATGGATCGCATTACAGGACGCGGATCGTAGAGCGTTCGACTGCGCGAAGGGCGGGACTAAGGGTGCGTTCTAGACTATTGGCGTTAGTTTGTGTTGAACATGACGTGTAAGCTCACACTCTGACGATTGTTGGCATTGAGATGGACTCCTGAGAATCTGAGATCAAGCATTTGGGTTGTCAAGATGGCTTTCTTTCTTTTCCGAACACCGTGACTAGAAAGAGAGGCGGGGTAATGAAGTGGCCTGTTTCAACGAACTCCCCGATTCAAAGTGCCCAGCAAGCAGTTGAGCCGTGTTTCGTATTAGCCAACGGAGACGAGGCATCTGCTATTGGCCCCCAAACTCGCACTTGACGTGTTTGTGGGGTTTTGTCAAGTAAAAGCAGTCCACGTCCTGTTTTCCGACAGCCTAGACGGATCCCTTCAGCTCATCAAAGAGTTCGAAACTCCACGTCCGACTGATACCCGGACACAGTCTCTGTTGATGACATGTCCACTCGTCGCAATGCACCGTTGGCTTTTCAGCAGACTTATACCATCATCGCCAAAGCCTGTATGCTCCACGCGCGTTCCAGCGCTAACGGCGAAAGATGCCAGGACATTCCGCGTTCGAGGTGTGCCCCTCGGTTGGGATGCCGACCGTTTGCGATCGTTCCTAGAAAATCAAGACGACTTGGGCGGCGCGGCCGTTGAATCCCTCACGCTCGAGATCCATGGCCGCTCATCGTCTGGCACAGTCACCTTCCGAGACGTGCCAGCCGCCCTTAAAGCGCTTCGCCCCGAAAAGACTTGGGACCTGGCTCCGCAGAGCGGACCAGGGGCGCGGTCCGAATGCCTAAGCTTGGATGCCGATTTCCTCGGCATGACGACGCTCTTCGCGCCGCCTGAGGAGGACCACAGAGTCGAGTAAGAAAAGCATTCCGTCAAGGCTGCGCGCGCTAATCCTTTCAGTATCATTGCACTTTCAGGTCTCGGGGGTCATGCGTTCGGATCGTTCAGAGAGAGAGGCGGAAATCACATGTGGCTGCGAGACAGCCTGCCGTATGATCTGAGGAGCGAGGCCAACGGCCGGTTGATGGCGCGGATCATGACGTACGGATACGAATCGACTGTTGCTGGAAGCCAAAGTATACAGAACCTAGAGGACCTGGCTACGTCGTTACAGACAAGCCTGCGCTCGTTAGTCGCCGGCCCAACGCGCCGACCGGTCATTTTCGTCGCCCATAGTCTGGGAGGGCTCATCGTCAAGCAGGCAGGCCCGGCTACAACCGCTAATGTGTTTCCTTTGGCTGACGCATGGTACAGGTGCTGATCTCACTAGCGAAGTCGGAAGATGAAGATGACAAGAAGCTCGTGCAGGCAGTTTACGGAATCGTTTTCTTCGGCGTCCCCCACGATGGCATGGACATTAACTCGCTCGTCCCGATGGTAGGAGACGGACCGAACCGCTTTCTTATCGAGTCGATTAGTCAAATCAACTCTCAGATTCTCCCCATCCAGCGACGGGATTTCCATACAGCTTTAGGGAATAAGGGGAGGTCTGAAATTGCCTGCTTCTACGAGACTATGAAGTCGCCGACGGCTCAAAAAGTCAGTTTCCTTCTTGCCCGCCATCACCTAGGTGCTTTGTTGACCCCGAAAGGACGGGAAAGGCAACTGGGCAATGAATGGGCCGCCAACGGTGCTTGTCAGCAAGACCTCTGCGACGCATTGCCGCTCATGGGAAGATGGCCCAGAACACATCTGCGCCGTCCCCCGCACGCATTCGGAGATGGTCAAGTTTGGGCCCAACGACCCCGACTACGAAAACGTGCGTGAGAGACTGCGCGGCCTTACTCATCGGGCGGTGGCGGGGCGCCGTCAGCAACAGGCGTTGGGCACCAAGTGTAAGTAGCCTAGGGCGGCATGTATGTATCTGGTGCTGAAGGTTATAGTCGTCGTCCCGTACAATAAAAATCCCGACTTCATCGGACGATCTGCCATTTTGACAGAACTTAAACGGCAACTTGGCTTTGGGCAGCGACTAGGGGCTTCTAGATCGCGGCCGCGGGTGTCCCTCCATGGACTAGGGGGGGTTGGGTAGGGTTAGCCATTCTCACAACACTGGATGCATGCTGACCGAAAACAGGAAAACAGCGATCGCACTAGCCTACGCGTTCTGGCTGAGTGATGCTTGTCCAGACGTGTCCGTGTTCTGGGTCCACGGCAGCAGCAGAGAGAATTTTCGGCAGTCATTCATGGAGATTGCACAGAAGTACCAAATTCCAGGGTTTAAGGATCCCAAGCTTGATGTTTTACCGCTTGTAAAGGATTGGCTCGTGGAGACCCGGGGACCGTGGCTCATGGTCATCGATAATGCTGATGACACGGATCTCTTCTTCAGGCCGTCTGGCGCTGCCTCAGATGGTGGTGAAGGGAACCTTGGACAATTCCTTCCCGAGTGCAGTCACGGGGCCCTCCTCATCACAACGAGGAACAAACAGGCGGGTGTCAAGCTGGCGAAAGGGCATCCTCCGATCGACGTGGGACGTATGGAAGAGGAAGAGTGTCAGAGTCTACTTCGCGCAAGGCTAGAAGGTGTTGCCGTCACTGCCGCTGATTTATCGACTCTTTCGGATCGGCTAGAACACCTCCCGCTTGCTCTTGTGCAGGCGGCCGCATTCATCCAGGAGAACAGCATTACGGTACAGCGCTACCTCGAACTGCAAGACGAGGGCGACCAGAGCCTTGTCGACCTGCTAAGCGAGGAATTTGAGACGGTCGGACGAGATTCGGAAAGGCCTCGCGCGGTAGCGCAGACCTGGATGCTCTCATTCCAGCAGATCCAGCAGCAGAATCCCTTTGCGGGTGAGCTACTATCGCTGATGAGCCGGTTGGATCGGCAGGGGATTCCGCAGGCATTCATATCAAACTACAGAGAACGCAACAACAGGTTTGAAGGTCGCATAGAGCTTGTCAAAGCCGTGGGCGTTCTCAAAGCATTCTCTCTCGTGTCGGAAGAGAAGGGCGGCAATATCAACATGCATCGGCTCGTGCAACTAGTGACGCGCAAGTGGCTTACCAAAGAGGGCACGGCTGGTCGTTATGACAGAGAGGCGCTCTTGACGGTATCAGAGATGTACCCGTTTGGTAACTTTGAATCCCGGGCGATATGCAGTGCGTATTTGCCACACGCAAATGCCGTGCTGAACCTCGGGATTTGCGCGTCAGGAGAAGAGGCGGAGGTGAAGGCGAAGGCACGTCTACTCGATTGTATGGCTGGATACCTGGGTTTCGAGGGTAAGTGGAGCGATTCGGAGAGATTCAGCTTGCAAGCTGGACAGATATGGGAAAAGCTGCTAGGAGAGGATCATCCCGATACGCTAACAAGCATGGGGAACCTGGCGTCGACGTACTGGAGCCAGGGACGGTGGAAGGAGGCGGAGGAGCTAGAAGTACGGGTGATAGAGAGGAGGAAGAGGGTGCTCAGCGAGGACCATCCTGATACGTTAACCAGTATGCACAACCTGGCGTCGACGTACTGGAACCAGGGACGGTGGAAGGAGGCGGAGGAGCTAAAAGTACGGCTTTTAAAAACGAAGAAGAGGGTGCTCGGCGACGACCATCCCTGGACGTTAAATAGCATGGCGAACCTGGCGTCGATGTGCTCTAAACAGGGACGGTACAAGGAGGCGGAGGATCTAGAAGTACGGGTATTAGAGATGAGGAAAAGGGTGCTCGGCAAGGACCATCCTGATACGTTAACCAGCATGGCGAACCTGGCGTCGACGTACTGGAACCAGGGACGGTGGAAGGAGGCGGAGGAGCTAAAAG
>QJNZ01000877.1:0-37345 GCA_004155055.1 Monosporascus sp. CRB-8-3
AATAATAAAAATAATAAAAATAATAACAATAATAACAATAATAACAATAATAACAATAATAACAATAATAACAATAATAACAATAATAACAATAATAATAACAATAATAACAATAATAACAATAATAACAATAATACCGTTAACAGTATTAACAGCTTTATCTACGTCCGCGCCGTTTACAGCACCTAGGGTAGCGATAACCTTAACCGTTATAGCTGCCCTGGACCTAAGATGTCGTTAGCAAGAACTCGTTATTGCTGCGTACCGTTCTTAATACGTAACAGGTTATTTCGAGCTAGAGCTAGGCGTATAGGTGCTTAATTTAGCTGTAGCTGATACGATTAACTATAATTAGCTGTTATATAAAGTTATAAAGGTATTAAAACGCTTTAAAATATATTAATTTTAAGAATTATTATTATAATATAGCTAAAGTTTATTATAAGTTTTATTAATAAGGTTGCACCTAGATAAATTAATTAAAAATAGGTATGTTTTGCTAATATTTTACGTAAGGGGTTTTTAAGGGAAGATTAAGTACGAACAGGTAGGTGTGCCAGGTATATGCCAGGTGGAAGTGGGGCTACTACAGAAATAGTAAATCTCTTCTCCAAAAACCGTTCTCTCTTAGCTAAGGACCGGAAAAATGTAATGCGGGTTATTAATACGGTAATAACGATTAATTTCGTATACGATTTTTTCTTAATTAGTTCCCAAAGCCCCTAATTGCGGCTGGTTCCTAAAAGCCCTTAACCGCTTTAGTTGTCGCTAACACGGTGGCGGAGCCGAAGCCCTAATTAGTTTAGTTCCTCTAGGCTGGCGCCACTTAAAGGAACGGGGGCCCAAGTTAGATTTAAACCAGCTATCTCTTAGGATTAATTATAGCAGGGTGCCCAGCCTGTATCGATTAAAAGAAATACCCAGGCTCGCGACCACTAAGCTATTAAGCCATATAAATCCCATATAATTCTCTAAGATTAATCCTTAAAAGAATCTCCCGTAACCGGTTTTTCTTAGATTTTACTGTAAAGCTTTATCTACTTTATTTTCGAGCTTTTTAAAACTTTTAAAAGTTTCGCCTATTATAAGCCGGTAATATATAAGATTATTCTAACCTTTTAATATTATAAATTTATATAAATCTATTTAATTAATATAAATCTTTTTTAATTTTTATATTTTTTCGATTAGAAATTCTTGTATTTATTTTTAAAATCTTTTTTAAATCGATTAATTTTAAATTAATAACCGAATTATATATATATTAAAGTTATTAAAACTATAATAACGGGTGTTAACCTTATATATTTATTTAACTTCTTTTTAAAATATATATATATATTCCTATTAAAAATGTTTGTAGTTAATTATATATTACTTAGCTTATATTTATAATAGTAATAAATTAATATCTACGTAAAATTTAAAAGTAAAGTTATCGGTAACTATTAGCAACTGTTAGTAATTATAGCTAGCTATTATTTCGAATAAAAAAGTAAAATTTTTAGCATATAAATTATATGTAAATATATCGAAAACGATCTAATCGACAACTAGAATACCAATCCTATTAAGATAATTAACTTAGCACTTTATCTATCAGTAGCAATAGTTAAAGACGGATTGTCCGAATGTTTTAGTAAAGAAAATATATGCGAATTTATCGGATTTTTTTAATTTAAAAGGAAAATAATTAATCTCTGTAATATATTTAATAAAAACGGGCTAGAAATGTTATTATTAAAAAAATTTTAATAGCGGTAATAATGTAACGACGATTTGTTCGAATAAATAACTTTAAATACGTATTAATATAAAATATATACGAAGTCGTTAAGTTTAAGCTATATTATTTAAGTTAAATTAAAAATATATAATAATTATATTAATAATTAATATGATAAATATTTTATCTAATATTTTCGAATACGTTAATTATTTATAATTTTTATAATTACGATAAATTAGATATTTTAATTATAAAAAGCTGTATTTCGAAACCGATTATTACGTAATATTAGTAAATTTCGACCTTATTAAAACTTATACCCTTTAACTAATTTAATAAACAGAATTTTCTAGAACGTAATAACTTTAAAAATATTAAATTTTTCGGAGTAAATTATAAATATATTTAAAATAACTACTTTACGACCATTTACTAATTCTACGACAACTATTTTTAATCTTAATTAATTCTACGGCATTTTTTCGAATTCTTATTAATTAATATAACTAAAATATACCGGGTTATTCCTATTATAAAATACCCGTATTCTATAATTATAAAATCTTTACGAGAAATATTTTATTAAAATGTTTTAACCTTTATAAAACTTTAAAACGAATAAGAAATATCTATACCTTTATTAATTTAACTAATCTTTCCTAAAAAAATGGGATATTATTTTTAATACTTAAATATAATTTAATTTATAAAAATAAAAATAACTAAAAATTAAATAATTTTATAACGGAAAATATCATCTATATAAAGGAACTATTAAAAACTAAATATAAACTGTAAAAAACTTAAAGATTTCGAAATTTAACTTTTAATTTAATAAAAACTATAAATAATAATTTATTCGGCTATTCCGGATTACTAAAACCGTTTAAAATTCCGTTAAAAATAATCGTTAATAAAAGCATAACTAGGCAGTTTAACGTTATTATAAAATAAAATACTAGGGAAAACGTTACGTTTTAATAAAGCTTAATAACTAAGGTAGTATAATTTATTAATTTATTTACTTAGGTTCTACGATTACGTTATTTTTAAAAAGTATATAAAATATATGTAAAGCTATTTAATACGTCCCGAATAAAATTAAATGAATTAAATAGCCGTAATAGTGATAATAATAATAACGGTAAAAATACGTAACGGTAACGGTAGCTAATTATGTTAAATAAGTAGCATTAAATTATTATCTTATATAAATTATATAGAAAACATACGGTAACGCCCGATTAATAATAATAGAACGCTACATTAGTAACGTACTTTAATTATTACTAGCTGTAGCTGATTACGAACGGAATAGATATATCGGTATAGAAAATCGTATGTAAAATTATCAGAATTATCTTAATTAAAACGAAATTAATTTATTTTAACGATATAACTTATAAAATCTAATAGAAATAAGTTATCGTTATTAACAACGTAATAATAACTTATTAAAAGATAAATAGTTAACGTAACTAATTATTGCCGTTAATTAGCTATAATCTTTTTCTATTAGAATTTATATAAGAAATTATTAAAAACCTTTTAATTAAAATGTTTAAAATAAGGAAATAATTATTTAAACCTTAAAACTTATCTCCGATATAAACGAACGAAACGAAAAAATCGAATAAAGCCTTTAAAAGTATTTAATTAAGAGAATTTTATATATAAAATAATTAAAAAAGACTTTTTTTAAAAATCGTAAATAATATCAGGAGTTAATTAAAGCTTATTTTCTTATCGTAAATATTTATTAAATTAGAATAAGGTGTATTAAAGCTGTATATCTATAAAAAGTCCTTTAATTAATAACTTAAAAAAAGATACCAGGCGTTTTTTATTTTAATAAAAAATTACATATAAGGGTTAGTAGGTCGGCATTATATAAACCATCGCCGACCTACTTAGTAGTGTAGCCGGGTTATTTAGCGATAAGATTAAAAATAACTGGAAAAAGTTAGAACTAGTTATAGCTAATAATAGCTATAATAGCTATATAACTTTAATCCTAGTTTATTATTTTTATAATACCTATTAATTTTACTTTTATTATTTTTTCTTTTATTAAACTTAGGTAAATAACCTTTTTTTATATATCTTTTTTATGGCCTAATAGCTTAGTGGTCGCGAGCCTGGGTATCTTTTTTAATTACGATAAGCTTAAGTACCTTGTTTCGGTTAGTTTTAAAAGATAGCTAGTTTAAATCCAGCTTAGGTTACCGTTTTTTTAAGTAACGCCAGCTTAAAAGGAACTAAACTAATTAGGGCTTCAGCTCCGTTACCGTGTCGGCGACAATTAGGTAATTAAGGGCTTTAAAACCAGCCGCGATTAGGGGCTTTGGGAATTAATTAATTTAATCGTATATCTTATCGTTAGTTACCGTATTACATAACCCGCATTACGTTTTTCCGGTCCTTACTAAAAAGGGATGGTTTTTAAAGGGTGCTTCCCGGTTACGTTTGTATTAAACCATTTATGCATATACTTAGTAAATGGATTAGCTATGTGCTGTATATATATAGCTAGATACCCCGAATAGCACTTGATCTTATATATATCTCTTTTATATTTTAGAACTTTTATAGTATTATATAATTATATATCTTTATTAAAACTCGTATTATTAATTAATCGCATTTTGAATTATTATATAACCTTTTTTAGATTCTTATTTAACTTTTTTCGATAATTAATAACTATTTCGAGCTCGAATTTTATTTATTATTTTTATATTATTTTGCGGAAATCGAAATCCTGTTATTTTATCCGAAGTTTTTAATTTTTCGTAATTAAAATAATTAAGATTTAAGCCGTTTATTAAATAACTTCTATATTTATACACAGTTGTTATGTTTAAGCCGTATTATCTAGGCTGAGCTAAAAATACGAAATAATTACATTAATAATTAATACCATAAATACTGTATTTAATATTTTCAAATTCGGGAATTATTAATTGTTTTTACTATAACGATAAATTATACCTTAGTTACGAAAAGCCTTATTCCGAAGCCAATTATTAAATCCCCGTAAGTATATTATTTCTTAATTAATATCGGTTTGAAAAACTTATTTACGTAATATTAATAAGTTTCGACCTTAATAAATTTTATGTTTTTTAGCTGGTTTAAAAGGGGGAATTTCAGATAATAACTTAAAAAATAATAAGTTTTTAATAATAAATCTTAAGTCCGTATAAAATAACTACTTTGTAACTTTTCGCCAGTTTTACGATTTAAAGTGTTAGATATTAGCCTGGAAAAAAGGTTAGAAATTTTAAACCAGCTATTTTTTTTAACCTTAAGTAATTTTACGGTACCTTTTTAACCGTTTATTAATTAAAATAACTAAAATATGCTGGCTAAATCCGAATATAAATTCATAATAGTCCGTACCTCCGAAATCTCGACGGAAACGGTTTTAATTATATTACTTAATTTAAATAAAATAATCGGCCGAATAAAATATATTAATATTTTTATCGATATTAATAACTTTTTCACATAAAATTAAGGATTATTTTTAATTTGTAAATATAATTTAATTTAAAACGGTAGAAATATTTGATCTTTACGTAAACTTATATTATACAATAGCCGGCTTATAGAAAAATTGTTAATAAAATTAGAAAATAACGATAATAAGTTTAAAAACGTCGAAATTTAACATTTAAATCGATATAAAGAAAATTATAAACGATAATTTACCTAATTGTTCCTAATTACGAAAACGGTTTAAAATTTCGTTAAGAATAGTTATCGATAAAGCCTGCGAAAAAATTAAAACTTAGTAAAATATAATAACCGATAGTATAATTTATTAATTTATTTAATTGGTTTTATAATGACGTCTTCTTTAAGGAGAACTTATATATTTATAAAACTTAAATAAGTTCTGAAAAAAATGAAAAATAAATCGTATAATCTTGTTAATTAACCTTATTAAACTTAACTTATAAAACGTATTAACCCCTACTCGTATTAATAAGTAAATTATTAATTATTAATGTTTATAATTTTAATAATATACTTATTTAACATATTAAGTCGTTTAGCTTTAATAATTTTTTAAAAATAATTAATCTTTTTTAAAATATATTAATTAAATTATTACATATATTATTTACTTATTTTACCATAAATTTAAATATATTAATTATAATTTTTAATATTATAATATATTATACTATATTACATATTATTTTAATATATTTACTATATTTAATATTTATTTAAGTTAATTATTATATATATTTTATAATTTCATTTAATAATAAAATATATAAATTGTATTTAAAATTCGTATAACGTATTATATAAATTTTTCGGACTTATAAGTATTCCGGACGGTTTTTAACATATTTTAATTATCGAATTTTCATTTTTATTTTTTATTATTAATAATATAAAACGTTTTATAAAAAAATAAAAATAAGTTTACTTATTTAAGTTAAAAAACGAAATTATAAATTTAATTATATAATATTTGATTTTATATATCAAGTTATAAAATTCATTTTATATAAACGATATACCGGTATACCTTTTTATAGTAATTATATGTTTAAATTGCGAAAATGACCTAATAGCTCAGTGGTCGCAAGCCTGGGTATCTCTTTTAATTGCACCAGGCTTAGATACCTTATTTCGGTTAGTCTCAAAAAACAGCTAGTTTAAATCCAGCTTAGGCCACCGTTCCCCTAGGTGGCGCCAGCCTAAAGGAGCTGACCAATTAAAGCTTCGGCTCCGCTACCGTGTCGGCGACCGTTAAATTAATTGGTTAGGGGTTTTGGAAATTAATTAAATCGTATATCTTATCGTTAATTACCGTATAATATAACTCGTATTATGTTTTTCCGGTTTTTATTAAAAAGAAACGGTTTTTAAAAGGTGCTCCTCCGTTACGTTTATATAGAACTATTTATATATATGTATGTAATAAACGGATCAGCTGTATATATATACATAGCTAGATACCTTAATAGCACTTTACCTTATATAAATTGCGAAAATAAATATTAACCGAAAGAAAATCGATTATATATTAAATATTTAATTTAAATTCGTAAGCGTTTTTTATCCGGTTTTAATACGTTAAAAATATTGTTAATATATTATTTACTTGGCGCGTTATAAATCGTATCGGAATTAATTAAACGTTAAAATTTATTTCACTGTAAAAAAGTTTTCAAACGGGTTTAAATCAAAAAATTAATTATTAACGGGTTTTATGCGAAAAGTTAAAAATATTTCGTAAATAATTCGAATTTATTCGGGTTATTATTACAAAATACGGAATTATGATAATAGATATTAATATCTTTAACGAAATTATATTTTTAATAAGGTTTTTTATAATAATAGTATAATAATTATTAATATCGAAAAAGGTAAAAAACTTAAATAAACGTAATAAAAGAATAAAAAAGAAGTTGTAATTATTTAAATTATTAATTTTTAAAATTAAGTTATCCCTTTATTTATTATTATAATAAGGAAAAATTATTTTAAATTTTAATACCGTAATAATTTAGTATTATTAATCAATTAAGTAATAGTATGAAATAATAATAATTATGTAATAAATAAATTAAGTTTACAATAGATTTAATATTTTAAGAAATATATTCGAACGTATACGAAAAGTTCGAAATATTTTTTTATTTTCGACGGTTACGAAAATGATTATTCGATAAACTTCGAATAAAATTACGTTAATTACGATATTATTATACTTCATATATTTACTAATTTTTCGTCTCAGTTTTAATTTTTTAATATTTTTTATTTTGTATTTTAAAACGCGCTTATTTATTATATATCGAAAACTTAATCCTCTATTATTATATTTATATTATTAAAAAACATTTTTTCGTTAACTTTTATAACGCTTTTAAAGCTGTTATAACGTTCGATAATATTAAATTAAAATTCGCAAAAGCTAGTTTTATTCTATTCGATCTTTATAACATCCTTTTCGAATTCGAAGTTTTTCCAGTTATATTTATGTTATTTATTTCCTCGTTAATTTCCGTTAATTTAATGTCTCCGTCCGTAAAAACCTTTAAAAATATCTATAAAATAATAAATTCAGGACGTTAGTTATTAAAAGAATTTAGAAATTATTAAAGTAACTTATTAATAAAAATATTTAAGTCGGTTAATTTTATCATAAAAGGTTAAATATTACTTTTATATAAAACCGTTTTTTTTTAAGAAAAAAACGTTTAATTTCGTAAAATATACTATATTTTAAGTTAAAAACTAAAAATAAACGTTTTTTAAAATAAAGAATATTTTTTTATAAAAGGGATAAGTTTTTCTAACCTAAAAAAATAAAAAAAAATAGAGTTAATAATATCTAAAAAAGGTCGTTATAAAAAGGTTAAAAGGGAAGAACGGAACTATAACATTTATAACAAGTCCGGATATAATACCTATATTTATTAAAAAGTTATAAAAACGTTTAGCAAAAGAAAATTCCGATTAATTTAAATTAATGCGATATATTATTATTAAGATATTTAAATTTATTATTACGAAATACTAAAAACCGTCCGGAGTTTTTATATAAGACGTTACGATTAGATTATTTATTAAATATATTTTTTAAGTAAAATTAAATATTCGTTATCTTTATTAAATAACGTAAAATATCAGCGAACGAGCTATATAAGCGAGCGAGCCGTTCGGACGTATATAATAAATTCAGAATTTTAAAAATTTATCTACGCCTCTATAACGATAAAGATAACGTAAAATTAAATTGGCAAAGATTATATATTTAAAATATACTACTTATATATAATAGTTTACTTTTTACGTTATAATTAAACCTACCATTTTCTACCTTTATAAAGGAATTTTTCTTAAATTTAAAAAAAAGATTAACTTATTCTGTATAAATTACTATTAAAATATTTAAAATTTAATATTATATGATAAAGGTTTCGTTAACATACGTAATTTTACAAATAATATAAAATAATTTATATTTTATCGAAAATAAAGGTAATCTTTTTTTTAATTTAGAGATCATTATTAGATATACTAATAAATATTTCGACAAAGTTATATCGAAATATAATATAAATTCGCTAAATTATAACTATTTTAATTAAAAGTAGGGCGAATTCGACTTACTTGCTTATATAGCTCGCTGGCTTATATTTTACGTTGTAATTAATCATTTTATTATTATTAACGTAGAACATAAGCGAACGAGCTATATAAGTAAGCGAGCGAGATTCGTTTTACTTTTAATTAAAATAGTTATAATTTCGCGAATTTATATTGGATTTCGATGTAACCTTCTTAGGATTTTTTTTTCTATATTTAATAATTATATATAAAATATAAAAAAGATCTAGCTTATTTTCGTTAAAATGTAAATTATTTTATATTATTTTTAAACTAAAAAAATACCATAGTTTAAAGTTTTATAATTTAACAAACTCTTTATTAATTAATATTAAATTTGGTAGATTTTAATGATAATTTATAAAAAATAAGTTAATATTTTTTAATTTTTAAATAAATTACTTTATAAATAAATAAAAAAGTGGTTCCGATTTTAAAGGGAAAAAGAAATTATTATATATGGCTAGTGTACTTTAAGCGTATGATTTTTGTGAATTTAATTTCCCGTTAACCTTTTCGTTATAAAGGCTTATATAAAGTTTTATTAGTTTTTATAAAGGTTTAATATAGTTATGAATTTTTAAAAATCCGATTTTAATGTATAGGTCCGAACGGCTCGCTCGCTTGTATAGCTCGTTCGCTTGTGTCCTACGTTACGCCTATAAATATTATAAATATAATATATTCCTTATTATATATTACGCGTAAAATTTTACAATATAAAAAAAATTCCAAGTAATAAAGATATATATATTAATAAATTTCTAGGTTTAAATTAATTAAATCTATCCGTTATATTACGTAAAATTAAATAATATATATAAATAATAATCTCCTTAACAAAGACGTAACCGTAAAACCAAATTAAATGAATAAAAAAATTATGTTATCGGTTACTAAGCTTTATTAAACTTTAACCTTTGTATAAATTACCTAATTATGCCTTTATCGACGACCATGTTTACTGGAATTTTGGACGGTTTTTATAATCCGGAATAGCCGGATAAATTATTATTTATAATTTTTCTTATATCGATTTAAAAGTTGAACTTCGACGTTTTTAAACCCGTTATTACTTTTTTTAATTTTGTTAATAATTTTTCTATAAGCTGGATATTTTTTAGCATAAATTTACGTAAAAATTAATTATTTCCGCCGTTTTAAATTAAATCGTATGCGAAAATTAAAAATAAAATCCGATTTTTTTCAGAAAAGTTATTAATATTAATAAAGGTATTAATATAGTTTATTCGGCCGATTATTTTATTTAAATTAAGTAACTTAATAAAAATTATTTCTGTCGAAATTCCGGAAATATAGAATACTGGGACTTTATATTCGGATTTAGCCGGTATATTTTAGTTGTTTTAATTAATAGGGGTTTAAAAAGCCTTGAAATTGATCGAGGTTAACAAAGGTAGCTGTCGTAAAACTGGCGAACGGTTATAAAGTAGCTATTTTATACGGACTTATAGTTTACCGCGAAAAGCTTAATATTTTCTAAATTATAATCTGCCTTTTAAGAGATTCCCCTTGTTAAACCAGGGTATAAAGTTTATCAGGGTCGAAGCTTATCGGCATTACGTAATAATCGGTTTCGAAATAAGGCTTTTTACGACCGAGGTATAATTAATCGTTACCGTAAAAACTATTAATAGTTACCGTATTCGAAAATATTAGGTAAAATATTTATCGTGTTAATTATTAATATAATTATTTCGTATCTTTACTTTAACTTATATAATACGGTTTAAATTTAACAACCTTTTATATATAAATAATAAATCTCTTATTTATTAAAAAGTAAATATAATTTTTTTAATTTTTTAAGGGATATATTTATTTTTTAACTAAATATATTAATTTATATATTAATTACTTATAACGTCCCGAATAAACTTACGGGATAAATAAGCTTATAGGATAATTTTTGACATATTTTAATTACCCAACTTCAATTAACTATTTTTCAATACTAATAACATAAAACAGCTTATAAAAAAAACAAAAATAAACTTAGCCGTTTAGGCTAAAAAACGAAACCTGATATTTAATTATGCGATACTTAATTTTATTTATAAAATCGCCTATTTTATTTTATACGTACGATATATTAATAAATCCTTTAAAACCGATATTATCCTTAATTTACGAAAATTAACGCTAACCGAAAAATAATCGATTATTAACCGAATTTTTAATTTAAATACGTAAACGTTTTTTATTTAGTATTAGCATATTAAAAATATAACGAATTTATTATTTACGTAACGTATTATAAAACGCGTTAGGATTAAATAAATATTTAATTTTATTAAACGGTAACAAAAACTTGAAACGTATTTAAATCGAAAAATAAATTATTAAAAGGTTTTATACGAAAATTTAAAAATATTTCGTAAATAATTTAAACTTATTCGGATTATAATTATAAAATACGGTATTATAAAAAAAAATATTTATAATTTCGATAAAATAAAATTTTTAATAAAGTTTTTTATAATAGCCGGTATAGTTATTATTAATATTAAAAAACGTAAAAAACTTAAATAAATTTAATAAAAAAATCGGGAATAATTTATAATAATACAAATTATTAATTTTTAAAACTAAGTTTTATTTTTATTTATTATTTTTACCGGGAAAAACCATTTTTTTCGTTAATTTGCCGATAACCCATTTTTACCCGATTAAAAAATTATTATAAACGAAAACGGTTAAACGATAAATAAACTAGGTTTAAAATAAATTAAATATTTCGATAAATATATTTGAATGCGTATTAAAAATTCGAAACGTCTTTTTATCCTTGACGGTTACGAAAATTATTATTCGATCGAATTTGAAAATTATTATAAAACTAATAATATTATTATATTTTATATATTTATTTATTCCTTTTATTGGTTTTAATTTTTTAACGTATTTTATTTTTCCGTATTAAAACGTATTTATTTATTATATATCGAAAATTTTATATAACGTTACGTTATTTATATTATTAAAAAAGATTTTATCGTTAATTTTCGTGACGTATTTAAAATTGCTATAACGATTAACAATATCAAATCCGGATTTACGAAAACTAATTTCGTTTTATTCGATTTTAATAACGTTTTTTCCGAACTTGAAATTTTTCCAGTTATACCTATACCGACCGTCTCCCCGTTAACCTCTGCCGGTTCTATTCGTTTTCCGTTTACAAAAACCCTTAAAAATATTAAAAAAATAACAAAATAAAAACGTTATTTGTAAAGAAAAATTAAAAATTACCAGGGTAGCTCGCCGACAAAAATCGTTAAATCGGCAAGTCTTTTAACAAAAAGTAACTTATTACTTTTATACGAAATTACTTTTTTTCGAAAAAAAATTACCTAATTATACGAAACGAATTATATCTTAAGCAAACGTTACAGAATTAAAAACGTACGTTTTTAAAAAAAAAGAACACTTACTATAAAAAAGGCAAAAGCTTTTATAGCTAAAAAAAAAAAAAAATAATAAGCAATTACAATTAAAAAAAGTTAAAAATAATTATCGCAAAAAGGTTTAAACAAAAAAACGGAAATATAATATTTGCGGAAAGCCCGGATATAATGTACGCACTTATAAAAAAGTTATAAAAACGTTTAATAATAAAAAATCCGATTAATTTAAATTAATTTAATATATTATGGTTAATTAAATTAAGTTTGTTATCGAAAGGTGTTAAAAACCATCCCGTAAGCTTGTTCATCCCGTAAGCTTATCCGGCACGTTATTTAAAAGTATATATTATATATATTATAATAAATATAATATTAAACGTTTAAAAACTACTAAAGGGTTTATATATTATTAAGATAACGTTAAACGTTCGATATATTATTATTACGTTATCGTTATAATACCTTTACGAAGTAGCCGTTATATAACTAATTACGTATTTTCTTTTTAAATAAATAAAGCGAGTTTTATTTTCATTCTTAGTATATTCGTATTATCATTTTTATATAATCTTAATATATTTAATAATCTCAAACCTTTTTATTTCGATTAAACTATAAGGAATAAACGATATATTTATAATCTCGTATAACGATAAATTAATTATTCCATTTATTAAGTTTATTTAAATTTTAATAACAGTTTAATAAATACGAATAAAAAACTGAAGTATTAAATAATAAAAATGATAATTTTAAAAAAAATTAGCGATATTTATAAAAAGTCTTTATAAAAAATAACTACGTTTATAATTAAATCGTAAGATTTAATAATTAAATTCTATATTACGTACCGTCGACGATAACGTGATAACTTATTTATATATTTTTTCCGGATTAGGTTTTATAAGATTTAGTAATAATTTTATTATAAAGATTTTTAAAATTATAAGGTTTATAAATTATATAGATTTAATAAATTTTAATATTAAGGGATTTACGTTAATTATTAAGAGATAAGTTAAATTTTAATAGAAAATAAAAAATATAAATTATTTAAAATCCTGCGTAATTTAAAATATTAAAAAAGCTTATTTAAATTTTACGAATTTTTCGATTTAATTAGATATTATTTTAAAGAATTAAAAGTTGTTATTACGATTTTAAAAAATAAACTATACGTTAATTTACTTTATATTTAATTCGTTAATAAATAATTATTAAAAGTTATAAAAAAATAATAAGGCCGTAAAAATTAAAATACGAAGTTATTATTATATTTGTTTTATAAATTAATTTAACATGTAATTCTCGAATATGCTTTTAAAGACATATTATAATAATTTGTTTTTATTAATATAAAATTGGATAAAATATATAAAGATTTTTATAAAAATAATTAATAGGTTTTATAAATAATGTAAATAAGCAGTACTATTTTTTCGCTACGCCGTTTTAATATATCGTTACGTTCTTATATAGCTAGTTATATACTTATATATACTTTATTTAAATTTTTATGTAAAAGTTTTGCTTTCGTTACGAATAGATGAATATTCTTTTTAATATTTAGTAATTATCTTAAGCTTTATAACTATTGTAAAACCCAGATTATATAATAAATACGACGATATTTTATAGAAAGTGTTTAAAAATGTGTTAAAAATCTTATTTTAAACGTAGAAAAATAAATTATTATAAATTATAATATTTTTATTAAAAAGAATATAATTAATATATTTCGAATATATATATACGGTTATTACGTTAAAAATGATTATATATTTAAATTTTACTTCGAAACGAGATATTTTAATTATAACGAAAAAGGTAATTTTTAAATAAGCTGCTTAAAAGGATTTTTAATAAATAATAACTTAAACTTTATATAAAGTTTTCGCCTATAAAAAAAATTCTTATAATTTATATATTATCTTTTAAAAATATATGCATTGTAAATACCATTAAGATATCTAGCTATATATAGCTAATCCGTTTATTATATATATATATATACATAGGTAGTTTTATATAAACGCAACCGGGAAATACCTTTAAAACCGTCTCTTCTTAATAAAGGCTAGAAAAACGCAACGCGGGTCGTAGGTATATGGTAACATTCGATAATTACGTACATAATTGAAATAATCAGTTCCCAAAGCCCTTAACTAATAAATCCAATAGTCGCCGACACAGTGGCGGAACCGAAGCTTTAAATGGTCAGCTTTCTAGGCTGGTGCTGTGTAGAAAACGGGGTTCTAAGCTGGATTCGAACGAACTATCTTTTGCGGTTAATCGCAACAGAGTGCCCAAGCCTGTCGTAATTGAAAAAGACACCTAGGTTCGCGACTATTAAGCCATTAGAGCTTTAAAAATATATATAAAGGTTAATAAATAAGATTATATAATTAAATAAATTTAAAAGTAAATTATATTATAATATATTACGAAATAATTAAAAAGAATTTATTTATTGCGATTAAAATTAGGATTAAAATTAAAATTTAATATTACGTAAATAAAAAGATATTATTTTATTATTTTAAAACTAAGAATCTTAAATTTATATATTTAGCGAAAAAGTTATAAAATAATCTTTTCGTTATAACCGTAATAATTATTATATTTATAATACTTAATAAGAATAATAAAAGCTTATATTAAAAACGACGAAAATTATAAAAAAAACGTATTATAGTAATTACGTTAAGATGTTTTTTATAAAAGAAGCCCTTAAATTACTGTAATATTTACTATATAAATATATGATAAAAAATTAAAAAAGGAATTTTTTAAGGTTTTTTTTAGTTATTTTTAAAAAGGTTTAAGAAGAATTAATTAAAAAAAGATAAATTAAGCGTAATAATAGTTTAACCGGAGATTTTATATTACTTATTTTAATGAAAAAACACCTTATGTTTTTATACAAATTATAAAAAGCTTAATTAAATAACTTATTAAAACCGTCTGTCGTTATTTCCAAGATAAAGAAAATACCAAATCGAGTAATAAGTGCTTATATTAGTACGAAGTTGAATTTAAAAAATTCGTATTATTAAATATATATTAAAAAATATAATAAGTAAAACACGATCTTTAAGACGAAATATAATTATTTCGAAAGTTTAATAATACCGTTTAAGTTTTTTAATAGTTTAATTATATTTCAAATATATATTAATCGAATATTAATAGGTTTAGTAAATGATCTTTATTTTACCTACCTTAATAATATATTAATATATAATAGAAAATTAATAATATATAAATAATACATTGGTAAAATATTCTAAAACAATGAAAAGAGATGAAGTTTTACCTAAATATTAATAAATATAAATTTTATATATTATTAGTTTTTTTATTTTAAATTTCGTTACATAATATTTAAATAAAGAAGTTATATTAAGATTATTAAGGCCTAATAATTATTTAAAAAGGTGGTTTTTAATACTTACGTTTTTTTTTTAAAAAAGTTTAAAATTTATTTAAAATTTATTTAAAATTTATTTAAATTTTATTTAAAATTTATTTAAAATTTATTTAAAATTTATTTAAAATTTATTTAAAATTTATTTAAAATTAGACAAAAATATTTATATTAATAATAAATTGATTTCGTAAAAAGGTTAATTTTTAAAATCTTTTAAATAAGCTTTCTAAGAGGGAAAATATTTTAATATTTTAATTTACCGTTATTTATTTAAATTAAAATAAATATAATTAAAAAGATTATTAAAGTACTTATAATTTAATAATATTAAAGTATAGGAAAATAATACCGGAAAACATTTATTACTTTATAAAAATTAGCAAACTAGTAGTTATGCTAAACGTTTTTAAAACGTAATTTTATTTTAAATTATTTTAATTTTAAATATTTATAATTAAATTAATTAAATTATTCCGTAACGGTAAATTATATTATTATATTCCGGCCGGGAAAAGATAATAACGTCTTTTTAAAAAAAACCTAATCGTATAACTTAATTAAATAAATTAATAAATTATACTACCTTAATTATTAAGCTTTATTAAAACTTCATCTTCTTATTAATATCTTACTTTAAAATAACTTTAAATTACTTAATTATATAAGTTCTTATCGATAATTATTCTTAACGAAATTTTAAACGGTTTTCGTAATTCGAAAAAACCGGACAAATTATCGTTTATAATTTTTCTTATATCGAAATAAAAATTAAATTTCGAAATTCTTAAATCTTTTACCGTTTATATTTTGTTTTTTTAATAGTTTCTTTATATGGTCGATAATATCCGTTATAAAATTATTTAGATTTTTAATAATCTTTATTTTTATAAAGTAAATTATATCCGAAAAATTAAAAGTAACATTCGATTTTTTTAAAGAAAAAGATCGGCTAAATTAACGGAAATATTGATACTTTTTTATTTATTCTTAAACTTTTTAATAAAACGTTTTCGGTAAAAACGTTATAATTACGAAAAACGGATATTTTATAATAAAAATTCGGAAAAATATTATAAAATAGATCGAAGTTAAAAATTAATAATTTCATGTTCTTAATCTTTTTTCTTAGATAATGTTTAATACTTTTATTTATAAAATTAATAAAAAGTCGCAAAATAACCATTTTATACAAACTTGAGTTTTACCGTATAAAGCTTAATATTTTTTAAATCATTATCTGCCTTTTACGAAATTCCTTTTATTAAACTATAAAGTTAAAAAGTATAAAATTTATTAAGGTCGAAATTTATCAGTATTACGTAATAATTAGCTTTTAAATAAAACTTTTCGTAACCGAGATATATAATTTATTATAACCGTAAAAATTATTAATACTTACCGTATTCGAAAATGTTAAATAAAATTTTTATCGTATTAATTCTTAATATAATTATTTTATATTTTTAATTTAACTTAAATAATAAAACTTAAACTGAATAACCTTATATAAAATAATAAAGATATATAAGGTTCTTAGGTTTAAGCCGTATTATTTAAGCTAAGTTAAAAATAGGAAATAATTATATTAATAATTAATATAATAAATACTTTACTTAATATTTTTAAATACGGCAATTATTATTAGTTTTTACTGTAATAATAAATGATATATTTTAATTACGAAAAACTTTATTTTAAAACCGATTACGTAATATAAATAAATTTCAACCTTAATAAATTTTATGCCTTTTAATTACTTTGATAAAAAAAAGTCTTTTAAAAAGTCATAACTTAAAAAATATTAAACTTTTCGTAATAAACCTTAAATCCGTATAAAATAACTACTTTATAAGCTTTTATAAATCTTACGATTTTAACCTCGATTAATTTTACGATACCTTTTCGAATTCTTATTAATTAAAAAAGTTGAAATATACCGGACAATTTTTATTATAAAATACCGGTATTTCGTAATTATAAAATCTTTATAGAAAACGTTTTTTAAAAATCCTTAATTTTATAAAACTGTAGGATAAATTAAAAATATCAATACCATCCTTAATTTAACCGACCTTTTTTTTTAAAAAAATATAGGAGTTTATTTTTAATTTTCGAATATAATTTAATTTATATATATAAAAATAAATAAAAATGAAATAACTTTATAATAAAAAATATCGACCGTATAAAAAATTATTAAGAAAATTAAATATAAACGGTAAAAAATTTAAAAATTTCGAAATTTAACTTTTGATTCGATATAAGGAAAATTATAAACGATAATTTATCCGGCTATTCCGGATTGCAAAAACTATTCAGAATTCGGTTAAAAATAGTAATCGATAAGGGCTTATATAACTGGGCAGTATATAAGAAAGTTAGGGTTTAATAAAGTTTAATAACCGATAATATAATGTATTAATTTATTTAATTTAATTATACGGTTACGTCTCTTTTAAGGAAAATAATAGATAAATAAAAACTTAAAGAAAATTATCGAAATAATAAATAAAATATTAAAAATAAAAATACTTTAATTATATTATAAATTTATAAATATTTATTATTTTATTAAAAAATTACCAATATATTATTAAAAATAAATCTATAAAAATTTAAAATTATAACGGTTAAAACTTTGTATAATAGAATAAAATATATATTAACTAAGATTATAAGTTAAGATTTGTTTATTTAAAGAATAATAAAACTTGAAAATGAAATTCTTAAAAAAAATAAAACGGATAAGTAATTATAATATATTTAAATTAATATTAATTTATTAGAATATAAGGGCGTAATTTATATATTATATAACTCGGATATATATAAAAGATTATTAATTAGTATTATAAATTTTGATAATAAATTATCTTAATATTACGAAAATATATAAACGAGTAATTTAAAATTAAAAATTAAAAATTAAAAGCGGCGTTATATTAATATTACAGAAAATTCGTATTATTATCTATTCCGACATACTTATTTTTAAATATAAATATAGACTTTACTTTATATTTATTATTATTCATAGAATTATATAATAAATAAAGTTATAATATTATTTTCGTTTTAATAAAGAAAATAATAAAATATATTTATTATATCTTGATTAAAACAAAGTTAACTGTTAACGATTTAAACGAAATACTCTTTTATTATATTTAAAATATATATAATATATTTAACCGTATAATTTTTAAATCCGGTTTTTCTTAATTTTCTTATTTATAAATAAACGCATAAACGAAACGTTAATATTAAATTTTAAAATATTATTTACGAATATTTTACGATTTAAAGTAGATTAAGCGTTATATTTATTAAAGCTACAATTTATATATCATTATTATATTTATTTAATAATTAAACTAATATTAATAATTATATTTTTAAAATATATTCTACGAATTTTAAAAAAATATTACGTTTATATTCCGGTAATTTAAATATTTTAAACTTATTAAAATAATCTAGAAAAAAGTTACAACGATTTAAAAAAAGAAATATTATAAAAATACGTATAAAAATTATTATAATAAAAATAGTTTTATACAGAATTTTAAAAAAAAAATAAAGATTTTCATTAAGTTTATTAATTAATAAAATTTTAATACGAAGTTTTCTAATAAATATATTAAATTTTTATAAATCATTAAAGTTATAAATTAAAGTTTGTAAAATACGATCTGTATTTTAATATAATAAAATTTATAACTTTTTTTTATTAAAGCCGTAATTTAATAAAGGTAATTTTAAGGAAAAACGAAAAAATAATATCGATATAAAAACGGAAAACCCTTAAAAAATAACAAGAGTTTTAATATACTAAAAAAAATTATAAAGATAAATAATAGCTTTTAAAAAGATTGCTTCTCGAAAAGAATATTTAAATCCTTGTAATTATTTATTTAAAAAAATGATTTTATATAAAACGGTATTAAAATTAAAAAGAAATAAAGGGAATACGTTGTTATAAAATAGGTATAACGTAAAAAAACGTTAATGATTACTTATTATTTATTAAAAGGCGTTATTACCGGATTTCTAACTATATTTATTTTGTAATAACATATTTACTGTTTATCGAGTAGTTTAAAGTAAAATTTAAATTTAACTCGTAACGATATCGAAAGAGGGATTATTTAATGATTATAAAAATATTTTAATACTATTTTTTATTATTATTTTCGTTATTATGATTTTTAGCTATTTAATATTTTTTTAAAAAAGAGATTAGAAAAAAATAGGCCGTAAGGTTAAATAGTTATATTATTATTTACTAGGAATTTCGAATAATAAATTTTAAAAAATACTTACGATAATAATAAAAGAATTAATACGGAGTTAATAGTAAATTAAATATAAAATTTTTATTATAGAGTAACGAAAAAGTTTTATATATTTTTATACGCTTAATAATTATTTTAAATATAAGTTTTATAATAACTTAAATTTTCTTAGTTTATATATTATATTAATTAATAATTTATGTAAGAAATAAAAGAAACTTATTTCGGTTACGTAAAAAATTTTATTTTTTATGTAAAACTTAAATTTCGATGAATTTTTATAATAGTTTCGTAAAATGATTTATAAACGGATAATAAAATGCGGAAAGTTATTATTATTACGGACAAAAGATTTATTAATATATTTTAACGTTTAATTAATTTCGTAACGACAATTTAGTAAATAAATTATAATTACCGTATAACGTAAATACGAAATATTAAAAAAGGCTTTAAAATAAATTCTTAACGAAAAAGACAAAAAGTTATAATAAAAATAGAAAAGCCCAAATTAAAAATAAAATATAAATTAAATTTTATTTTAGTGTTAATTAATAACGGAAATATTTAAAAACTTATAATAAATTTAAAAAGTTAAATTTATTATAAATAAATAATATATATATCTATAAACGTAATAATAATAATAATAAAAGTTAAGTTTAAAGAAAAAAAGATTTCTATATACCGATAACGGTATATTAAAAACGGTAAGAATTTTTAACCGGTAAAACTCTCGGTATTTTAATTATTCTATTACGAAATATTTTAAATATAGTATTTATTTATAAAATTATTATATAAGTTATGTTTTATTATTAATTATTACTTACTTTTATTCGTTACGGTATTATTACGCCTTTTTAATAAAAATAATTTACTTATTATAATACGTAATAAAAACGGTTTTATTTAAAGCTTTAAAAATAAAACGGTAAAAAGGAAAAAACTTTATTAAAAGTTAAAAAATTACGAAAAGTTTTATACGTTACCGAGACGATATTAAACGTCCGATGTATTATTATTATATTATCGTTATAATACCTTTACGAGGTAACCATTATATAACTAATTACTTATTCCCTTTTAATAAAAAAAGGTAAGTTTTAAACTAATCCTTAATATATTCGTATTATTCCTTTTACTTTAATCCTTTTATATTTAATATATACTTTAAAATAGAAAATATTACATTAATTTATTTTATTACAGGTATATTAATTTTGATAAGGTTAGTTAACTTTTTCGAATACGATAATTTATAACCGATTTATAAAATACGAAAATTTCGTTAATAACGTAAGAAACTTAAAAATGAAATTTTAAAAATAATTTAAAATAGCGGAGGCGAAAAAAAAATTTTAGTTGAAAATTATAAAAGTAATATCGTCGAAATTATGCTTAATAAATACAAATGACTTTTTTAATAAAGCTAAATAGTAATTTTTAATTAATAATTAAAAGTAATAATAACAGTTTTATACTAATCGATATAAAAGAATAATTAACAAATTAATTTATTTATATATATATATTTATATAATCTTTTTTTTAAATATTTTTTTAAATTAATATAATTATTTTAAAAGTATAATAACTTTGTAAAATTTATTATAAATTATATTTTATAATAATATTGTCGGCAATTAGTGCTTTCAGGTGCCCACGGCTGGTGCGTCTAGGCTGCAGATGCTACCTAGGACAGCCTTTATCTAGGAACCATTTTTTGTACAGCCAAACGTATATATAAGGGCGATTGCCCTTAGATTTTTTCAGTTTTTTTTAAAATAATTATACGTTTTACGCTAAAATCCTATATTTAATTATTATAATTATTAATATAATAACATTTTTTAGTTAATTAACAACCGTAATACGTTAAATGAAATAGTTATTTACAAGTTAAGTTAATAAAAAAAATATAAAATTTAAAAAAAAGTTGTTTAATTAACTTAAAAAAAAATAAGCAGTTAACGATAATAAACGAATAACAAAAACGTATCCTAAAGTAGCTTTTTATAATCGAACAAAATAGTTTACCCGATAAAGGTTTCGTTTTTATACGGGATAAAAAATATACGAATAACGATTTATTTTTTTTTCCTCTTAATTAAGAGAATCCCTAAAACGAAAAGTTTTACAGCAAAAGAGAAAAACAAAAGTTTATAATAAGCGCGGCAGCAGGAAAAAAATTTGCTAACGAGATTTTTTCGGAAAAAGTTTTATTATTTTAGGAGCTAAAAAACCGATATAAAACTTTTATATAAAAATAACAGCTCTAATTAAAATTAAACAAACTTTATACGTTCTTAAGTACTAATTTAAGTAGGATTAAAAAGGACGTTAAAGTACGAAAATATAAATATAAATCGGTTAAGGATAAAATTAAAAATTTAAAACTTAAATAAAAAAAACGATATAATAAAGCGAATAAATAATATCGTAAAACGATTATTAAATATACTCCAGTTCGGGTGGTGGCTTTGGGAACCAATCAAATTAATCGTGTACGTAATCGCATTTGTTACCGTGTCAGAAGACTTCCATCAATCGGGTTTTTCATCCGGCCTTCCAAGAGGTACGGTTTTTGGAGGTACCCTCCGGTCGCGTTTGTGAGAACCAATGTGTATGTATATAGTGGATGGATCAGCTACGCTAGATACCTAATGGTACATATTCTCATACCCCAGTTCGGGAACGTACCTTAATAAAAATCGCCTTAACTAAAGGCGATACGGAATTTATAAAATGTAAATATTTGCAAAAACATTTTACGAAACGCCTAAAAAGTAAAAAGCTTGCAAGAAACCTTTATCGCCGTCGAAAGTAATATAAAAAAAATTAACCCTTTAAGAAAAAACGAAACGAAGTTAAGGAAATAATTTATTAAAAAGCTTAATTCCCCGAAAAAGGAGAAAAACGAAAAAAAAAAAGCTACGTAAAAAAAAAATGTAATACGTAAGGACCCCGATAATTCGGATAAATCACCTTTAAACTTGTCCAGAAGTTTCCGAAAACGAAAAAACCGTCGTAATAGTTCCCCTAATACCCCTAGTAACTTCTTAAGCCCTAATAATTCAAATAGCTTTAACGAATCGGGCGTACGTTTAAAGGAAAAAAAAAATCCAAAAAATCTAATAATAATATAAAATTACGTTAAAAGCGTTTTAACTTCTTGCTAGATAAAAAAAATCATTTAATAGGCTAAACTCCTTAGGAGCTTTAAAATAATACTTTAATTTTTGCCCTTAAAAAAATTAATTACGAGAACGGAATAAAGTTAATATAATTTAATTAATTACGTTTCGTAAAAGCCATTATTAAAATATGCAAAAGGGCGTTTTTAAAATTAATTACAAATATTAAAAAAAGAACGAAAATATGAAAAGCCTTTAGGAAAACTTACGTAGTTATAAGTAAAACTAGGTAAAGGTCCTTTTAAAAAAACTTAACAAGATTATATACGATAAAGGTAACCCTATATAATTTATTACGAAATTTTAGAAATTATTATAAAAAGTTAAAAGTTATAATATAAAGCTCGGATTAAAAAAATAAATTATTATATTTTTTATTACTGTAAAAGATTACGTTAATAACTGGTATAAAACGATTTAATTAGTGTTCAGGTAAACCAGTCACTTTTTTTAGCAGTTAATCGACAACTTTAACAGCGAATTCCATAACCGTACTAATAAAAAAAAGAACGGAAAATCCTATAACGCAGAAAAAGGTAAAGGAAAAAGAAATAACAATAATAATTCCCGAAACAACAAGCCCGTATAAAATAAAAACGGAAAACCACTTTGCTTTAACTATAGCAAATATAAATACTTAACGAAAGATTGCCCTAAGCCGTAAAAAAAAAAACGGTAAAAGAAAAAAAGGAGAACATAGTTAACGCTAAGGTAACAATAAACAGAATAACTAAAGTAATAACTTTCGTAACGCCTATAACAGTAATAAAAATAAAAAACAATTTATTCCTAACGGCTTAAAAGATTTGTACCGATTAAACGGAAAAACATTTAGCGTTTACGTTAAAAAATAACAATTTAAGGATTTTATATAATAATATAATAAAATAATTTTAAAAAAAAACTTAAAAAGCTTTAATAATTAAATGCCTTAAAGCTTAAGCGATTAATCGCCTTAAGTTATAAAAAGGTAAACGTTTTAAAGAAATTATTATAAAAAGCGCTATGTTTTTATATATTTATTTCTTTTACGGAAACGATTTAAATAAGTTGTTTTAAAATTTAAAAATGAACGTTAACATTACGAATAATATTAGCGATTTTGAAAAAAACATTATAATAAATATTAAGTTTAAAGGAATTTAAATTATAAAGGGTAAAGGACTTGTAATTATTATTTTTATTAATATTATTAAATAACCTTTAAAAAGGTTTAATAAAAAACCGAAATTATAATTAAATATATGTTATATATTATTAACTTTTTTTTAAAAATATTCTCCGAGGAGATATTTTACAAAAAGGGAAAATACCTAAATCGTAACGTTTTAATAAGTTTTTATGGGCAAATTGTGTTGCATTCTTTAGGCTGTGGTTCTGATGTGTCCTAGTCCTAGTCCTCATTTCCAACTAGGGGGGAGAGCGGCTAGATATAGCTTCCAGCTTCTTTATCCTTGCAATCCTAGGGCCACAAATCAAAGCCCTTTTGATCCTTTCAACCTCCAACAATAAATTATCACATCTGCCGACACGCCCTCATGGCCCTAGGGTTGCCATGAAGCCATCCAGACCTTCGCTAACCTCGCTGGCGCCCTAGAAGCCATCAAAAAGTCTTTCCATCCGTCCTGTACAAGTCCTGCAGCCCCTCCGGGATAAAGCTAGCCTCGCATTCACCACCACGCTTCGACCGTTCGTCTGAGCCATCATTCCTCCGCTTTGGGCAATCCTTCGCCATGTGGCCGTATTCACCACAGATGAAGTAAAGTGGCTGGCCTTCCTTGTTCCATAGGGGCTTGTTCTGTCGGTTCTGATTCGCGTTATAGCTGCTGCCACTTCTTTTTTTCCCTCGAAATTTAGCGACAAAGTCGTTATACACTTGATTTACCGTCATGGTTAAATACTAACGAAATATTCCTCTTATTCGGCCCTTCCAACCGACGTCATCCTGGTCCCGAATCGAGCTAATAAACATGGTAACCTGTTATCTAGTGTTAATAGGTATATCGATTTCGTTATACCGCCGTACTAGGTTCTTAAAGTTAACTATATAATTCAATACCGATTATTTCTTAAAATCCTATTTAATAAATTAAAGCTGGGTTTAAAGGTTTATTTTTTAATCAATTTCTTTTATTTTATATAAACGTTTTAATACTTTAATTATTTCCGTTCCCTTTGTAAATTTAATAACAACTACTATAAAAGCTTCCTTAACGTTAACAATAACCGTAACGGCCAATTTAGCTTTATTAATATAAATAAATTTTATTAAATTACCGTTACGGTACTTAACCGCTATTAGGGTTACCCGGATAACCGTTTTCTATATTTTCCAGTTATTACTGCTTTGCAGCCGATTTTCCTTACTAAGCTTAAAATTAAAGTCCTTTTAATTTAGGTGCATATCTTTCTTCGTCCCGGCATTGCCCTTACTCAACAACTTAGCGAACGTTTTCATCAATTGTTCCATGTCAAAGCCCTCCGGCTAACCGACGTCTTTTCCAGATACTGTTACTTTTCCAGTTGCTATCTTGGCTTTTCCTGGTCCTTTTTAGGGTTTTTTCTCGAATTTTCTTTCTTAAATCCTTTCGGATATTACCGCGTCGACGAGCCTCTGCTTTTAATCGATAACGGCCCTACGTATGCAGACGTTTTAATCTTGTTCGAAGCGATTAAGGGAACTTTTAAACCTTTTTTTTTAAAACCGAACCTTCGCAGTTTCCTTGCTTTAAAACGCCCTTACGCCGAGCCTGCCGTTTTTCTGTCCTAGCTTTCTGTACCGAAACGGAACGATATCTCGAATTGTAACACAAACTGGATCAGGATATTAATTTTTCCAAAAGACGAAACCAGAAAATGCTACCACATAGGCAAATTATGTTGCATTCTTCAGGCTATGGTTCTGATATGTCCTAGTCCTAGTCCTTATTTCCAACTAAGGGGGAGAGCGGCTAGATATAACCTCCAGCTTCTTTATCCTTACAATCCTAGGGCCACAAATCAAAGCCCTTTTAATCCTTTTAACCTCTAACAATAAATTATCACATCTGCCGACAGTTTTAATAAAATTTAATTGTTAATAATTAACGTTTTTCGGAAAGGATTTTTCCTATGGCTTTACGGGAAGCCGGAATTTATTATTAAGATTCCGGATTTAGTAAACGATAAAAATTATTAATAAAGATACGTACTGGAAAAGGTATCCGGTAAGGAAAACGGCGATAACCTAATGGATAATTTAAAACGTATATTTTTAAATATTTTTAAAAACGGAAAAGTTTTAATAACGGATAAAATTATAAAAAAAAAAAAATTTTTTTAATACCGTTATTTTTGTTATTCTAGTACCGAATAACTAGTATGGATTATTAAAAGGTTTATAGAGATAAATTTAAACCTTAACGATATAAAAAATATCCTTTATACGGCGTATAATAAAAGGAAAATATAGAAAATATTATTTATAAATTTTTAAAAACGAAAAAAACATATAAAAAAATTATTTAATATAACGTAAAGTTAATTAAGCTTATTAATATCGAAAATAAAAGTTATTTTGGTTTTTTTATAAATAATTTATTGCGTTATAAAAAATATTATTGGTTTAAAAATAAAGATGAGGTTTAATAAAACTTATACGTTTATATTATGCAAATTATAAAACGTTTAAAAACGTTATTACCGGACGAAAAAAGCAAATGTAAGAAAATATAGATTTTATGTTTTAACGGTAATAGGAAATTCGGTATAATAATAATTAAAAACTTTTACGTTATAAAAAATATCGAATTAATAATTTTTAACGTATATAATTAATATTAAAACGAAATTATAAAACGAGGAATATAATTTTTACAAAATAAGGCGCGTATAACCTTTGTATAAATAAAAATCTTTATATATTTTTGGGATTTTATAATAAAAATAATAACGTATATTATTAATAAAATAAACCAGTTTACGATAAAAGATATAATATGAATCAAATACTTTAAAAATATATTCGAGCTGAATAAATTATTTAAACTAAATAACAGTTATTTCCGAATTCTCGGTAATAAGTAATAATTTTAATTAATAAAAATTATTAGATTAAATTAGAAAAATTAATAGCTTATAAAACAAAGGAAATATTGCTAAGTTATTAAAAGATATATAATTATAAGATATAACTGCTAAAAAGCGATAAGTTACTTATAATACCGTATATTATTATTTACGAAAACCTGGAAAAATTAAATAAACTTTTTAACCTTAAAAATATTATCTGATTATTTTTATAACCCGTATAAAAATATTTAAAATACCGTTAAAAGCAGGGCATAAAAATAAAAAATAAAAATTATAACGTTATTTTAAAGAATAATACGAATTAAGAAATTAAATAGGTTAAATATAAAAGGGGACGCCTAAAAAGACTATTTTTAAGTTATATACCTTAAAAGCTTTAAATAAAGCTTTAAAATTAATTTAAAAATTAAAGCTAACTTTAACTTAAAAGGGCGAAAATAAAAGTAATTTACATACTTTCCATTTTAACCTATTAACGTCGAGTAATAATAAAAACCGTTTTAGTAATTTTAAAAATGCCGATTAAATTATTCGGAATATTTACGAATATAAACAGATAATTAACATATTAAATATTAATATTTATAGGTTATTTACTGCTATAAATAACGGCTTATCCTTAAAAAAAACTATAAAAAGCTTAAAACGAAAAACATAACTTAAAATTATTTTTACAAAAATTAAAAAAAAAACCTTTTACGCGAAACCTTTAAGTTTATACTTTTAGTAAAATTATTTAAAAGTACCTTATTAATATTAAATAAATATTAAAAAAAAATACGTTTATAAAAAAGTTAAATAAATATAAGGTACGTATTTATATAAAAGGATTTATATAACGAAAAGGAATTAATTATAACGAAATCGCAATAAATATTATAAAAGTAATATATTAAAAAATCTTAATAACGTTAACCGCTTTTTTAAGGTGGTATATATTCTAGATAAACTTTATTATTACGTACTTAAATAGCAAATTTAAGGAAAATATTTATATAAAACAATTTCCGATATTAAAAAAATTTTAATACGTATTTAAAAAATAGGAAGATATATAAGTTTTTCTTTAAAAAGGTTATTAAGTTAATAAACTTATTATATCGTTTAAAGCAGGCCGGAGCTGTTTAATAGGAGAAAATAAAAAAGATATTTACAAAATAAAGTTTTTATCCATTAATTTCGGATAATACGATATATTATAACCCCAAAACAAAAAACGTTATCGCTTTATACGTAAATAACTTCCTGTTTTTCGGCCTTAATAAGTAACGTTTTAAAGATATCGTTAAAAAGATTACTAAAAACGTTTTAATTAAGGACTTAGGTAATACGAATTAATACCTAAACATATAAATTATCCGTTCCTTACTAACGGGAAATATTAAGCTAAATTAATAATAATATATTAAAAAGTTATTAAAATTAATTAATTTAAACGAAATAAAAAAAAACTTAGATTATTCGTTAAGAATTATTTAAAATATACTATAAGATATAACGGCGTAATTAATAAAAAAAACGTTTAAATATATAAGCTTAATAAAAAAATTAATTTTTCGAGTTATATTAACAGATTAAATATAACGTTTATAACGTTAACTTAAGTAAAGTTGATAAATAACCCGTTATTTAAATACCAGGAATATATTAAAAAATTGCCGAAATATTTAAATAATATATTAAACATATTTTTTCGGTACCGGAAGCTATAAGAAAATTACCTATATTATAAATATAACAACTTAAAGTTATTCGGAATAATAAATATAAACTTTACAAATAATTATAAATTAACAAAGTTTATAATTAATTATATATTCTTTATAATTAAAACGTTTATTTTATAAATTTCGAAATTATAAAATATTATTATTAAATATATTACGGAAATAAAATACGTAAAAATAAAAACAGTGATTATAAAAGCAGTTAAAATTAAAAACTTTTTAACAAAATTAAGGTTTATATTTAAAATTTTTATTCTAATTTTAAAAAATAATATAAGTACGTTTAAATAGGTAAAAAAAAATATAAATAATACGAAAAAAGCGTTATATTCGAATTAAATATTATTACGTACGTTCAAAAATCAGAAAAAAAAAATATTAATTTTTAATACGTAAAAAGTAAAAATAATCCTGTTAACGGATTTATAAAAGTATTTAATACAAGGTAAAATGCTATTAAGATATCTAGCTAGCTATATACAGAAAGCTGATCTATTTACTAAGTACATACATAAAGAATTATATAATACGACCGGAAAGCACCTTTTTAAAAACCATCCCTTTTTAATTAAAAACCGGAAAAACGTAATACGGGTTATGTAATACGGTAACTAACGGTAAAAACACCCGATTGATTAATTGGTTCCTAACGCCCCTAATCGTAACTGGTCTTACCAGCCACCTTTCAATTGTCGCCGATACGGTGGCGGAGCCGAAGCCCCAATTGGTTAGCTCCTCTAGGCTGGCGCCATCTAGAGAAACGGTGGCCCAAACTGGATTTAAACCAGCTGTTTTTTAAGACCAACCGAAACAGGATACCCAAGCCTGTTATAATTGAAAAAGACACCCAGGTTCGCAACCACTGAGCCATTGGGCCATAAAAGTATTTAATAAGGTAAATTTTAAATAATTTATAATTAATTTAAAATTTAAAAAAATTTAAAAAAAAAATTAAAAATATTTTAAATTTAATTAAAATAACTGGCAAAAAAATAATTCCGTTAAATTCCTTTTATACGGGAAAAAAGGTATTTTTTTTATTAAAACTTATTTTTTATTATTAAAAATAATAATTACGGTATTTTTTTATAATTACTTAAAAATATCCGTTTAATTATTAATTTTAAAGCTTTAATTTTTTATAAAATTATTTATTTATATATAATTATAACCTTTTACGTTAATTTTTACTTAAAGGCGTTAATATTTTATATATAATTTATAATTAATTAATATTTTTTAATTAACCGGAAAAAAACTTTTATTTAATAATTTTTTATAAAAAGGAATTTAAAAAGTAATAATTTTAATTATTTATTAATATTACCGTTAAAAAATAAAACCGATTTTTAAAATTATAAAATTTTTAACCTAATAAGTTAACGTATATAAAACGTTTTTTTATATTAACGTTTAACCTGGTTTAAATTGTTTCGGAAAAAGTAAACCCCGTATTCCGGGGCGGTTATAAAAAAACGGTAAAACGAAAAAGCTGGTTTTTTAATATAACGGTTAATTGCGTAACTTTATTTTTAATAAAAATAATAAAGATAAAGGTTTAAATCTTATATAAATTAAAGATTTTAATAAATTTTCTTAAAGTTTTACATTTAATTTTAAGAAAAATTACGTAAATAAGGTTATTTAACGTAAAAGGGCGTATCGGTAATTGGTGCTTTTAGGTGTTTACGGCTGGTACGTCTAGGCTGTAAATATTACTTAGAATAACCTTTATCCAGGAATTATCTTTTGTACAGCCAAACGTATATGTAAGGGCGATTGCCCCTAGACTTCTTTAGTTTTTCCTAGAATAACCATGCGTTTTACGCCAGAATCCTGCATTTAATTACTATAACTGCTGACAAATATATATATTTAAATATTAAATAATGATTTATTTATAATTATATACTTACTTATAAATAAGTATTATATAATTAACTTCGTTTTACTTACGGACCCTTGTTAATTACCCGTAGGTACAAAAGTTACCTACGGTTAACCGGAGTTAAAAATTTTAGCGTGGGGTAGGTGGTTAGTCCACACCCTACCACTACGGGTATGGAATGATCTACACTAGCCATCGCGTTCGCTCCCGCGGTGTCATCCGAGACTCGTGATAACGCTGGGGCAGTAGGTGTTGATCTCGCTCCCGGGGATAGTGGCGGTAATTGTAATTACGTTGTGCATTAGAATTCTAGGGCTCTTGACGGTGCTGCAGATATCGTTACTAGATATGTGGAGTCTGTACGCAGCTTTAGCCGAGTCACAAAGAACTACGGGTCGCACTAAAATGTAGGATTCCTGCTGGCTTAAGGAAGACCAACGGCTGAAGCTGATGAGAGGAGATCAGTTACCCCCTAACGGAGGTAAAAGCACAATAAAATAAATACCGATTCGGACAGTAACCCCACCCCTGAGTATAAGCGGCGGCCACGCGTCAGTTACAGCGGCGGAAGGTATTAGTCTTATATTTCCAATAGACTCACTGATGAAAAGTCACCTCCAGCCAGCGATGCCATACCGGTCTCCCACGCTGTGGATGCCGGTACCAATAAGTGGTCTGGTGGCTGCGGCGAAGACGTTCCCGAAGAAGAAGAAAGAGATGCGTAGATTGGACTCGGACTTCTTGTACCACGTGGACGTCGTGTAGAGAGCACACAGGATGAAGCCAACTTCTCACAGACCCGGTATTATCCGGGTGGTCAGATAGCTTCTATAATTAGTCATGAAGCTCTTCAAGGCAGCCACCAGGCCCCAAGCCACGATCTGTGCCGAGGGCGACCTCTGGGCACGGATCCTTTGCAGCAAGATATTGGAAGGATCTCCAGGGCACGATTCCCGTTGACATCAGAGCGTGGCCGATATTGATCTGGTGGGTCATAACCCGTGATCTTGTGCGTTTTTGTACTCGTTAAGGCGTTCGATATGTTTCCCCTGTCCATCTACAAGGCGAAGACCGCCAGGCCTAGGATCTGAAGCAAAATGAAGTCCACCCTAGATATTAATGAGTAAGGAGGAAGTAATAGTTAGACAGGCGTCGGCCGAGAAAAGGGGAAGTGTTACTTTCGCGTTGCATGACACTCCTCTGCCTCGGTCCAGTCTGCAACGGGACAGTTCATGAGGCCAATGGCAACCGTTTCCTCATCACCATAGCCGCGGGCAACGGGGCTCTCGTTAACTTTCTTATTTTCCATATCGAGCGTATATTTTGTCGGAGAGTGAGCCAGGAGACGCGGGCGGGCTACACGAGCCCTGCCAGCCTTGCGGATATTAATACCTCGAAGAATCTACATCTCGGTGATGAGAAGCTGCCATCACTAAGGTCGCAGTCCGAACGCTGGTTCGAAAGGTGCCAATTGCAGCGAAAAGGAGAAATATAGGATCACAGACTACGGATCATATGGGGCACCGAAAAGCGTTCCGCTAGGTGACATCCTGAAAAGAAATATCCCGTAATGCCCCTCTTGCACCCGACGGCAGTTGAATGGCTGAGCATTTCAGGGTATGAATAACATGCTGGAGAGGACGGGGCACCTAAAGCCGGTGGACGATGGCGCAATCGGGCGCTCCATAGTCCATTAAGACAATTCGTAACACGGCATCCCTCCTCCGCCGGTTCACATATACAGAGCGCTTTCTACGACCGGGATCTTCCTCATCTGGGCAGCGCCTCCCTAGTGAGCAAAGAGCTAGATGAATACCTCATAAACTCGTCCTAAGATTGAAGGCTAGTGGGTATTGCGTACCTCACCACAGACCTTGTTGCCGCAGGAGTTGCTATACGTCCCAAGAGGCAGTTGAGACAAACTATAAGTCCTAATTGTCCTCCAGTGAGTAGCACCCTCTAATTGCTTGCCGATTAGAAAGATCATACAAACTGTTGGCTTTGTTTGCGCGGTCCTACTGGGCAACAAGACTGACATGGGGACAACATCGCTAAAGGACTCGAGGCTATGGGTGCTAGTTATGGCTGTTACTCAGTGAGATAGATGGAGGTAGGCGTTCAGAGATCATGTGAGTAGTCATGCTACAGTCCTCCGATGAACAACTGGTCTCAGGTTAAAGATATTTTATATTCATCCTGGATTTTGTTGACATAAACGGTGTAAAGGTAGTTACACCTACGGTAGACTCATAAGAGATCTGGTGTATCGTTATAAACCGGTCGGGCCGACATGTGAGCGACCCCCCGTGAACATGGCGAGTGTGGATAATGGATCTCAATAGCGACTGATTTTCCTGTGCGCTCCTTGGCCAATAATAAGAAGGGACCTATACGGCAACATCACCACACCCGCTCAAGATCATGTGTGGATCAGGAATATCAGAAGACCATGGCAGTATGCGTCCTGGGGCAACGTTGAAGGGTTGTTTGTCGCCCTTCTGGGTTTCGCTATGTTTTCCATCAACACACTCTGGAGTGACAGTTATACTATTTAATACCGAATGAGTACCTTCCCTTCAATCAAGCAATTCTGGCTTTCTGATGTTGTAGAATGGTCTGAGGGACTTCAGCCAGCGCTTGGACCGATCATCAAAGGAGGGAAGACGCTGATAAATTTTTCGACCATATTCCCGTCTCACTATCTCAAAAAGGGTACATAATATTACACTTCCCGGTAGAAGGCTGGGGTCATGTCGGAGACCTAAGCATATGACATTTTAGGAGTTCCCGTACAGGATACATAATTATGTCCGGGAGTTTAATTGACAAGTGATGAAGCCGACGCGTTACTTCACATCGGTTAGCTAATCGGTGCTTGGTCCAAAGCCTATATAAAAGCAAACCTACTGAAATAGCACCGTCTGTGCACCAGAAGCCGAGGCAGTTCTAGCGCGAATAACCCTAGGACGTACAACCTTACAGGGGCTTAGCCGGTTAACCACGCGGGCTCTTGAGGGGGCTCTTACTGGGGCTGGCGGACAGACGAGCAGGCGCCCCATTATTTCGGCGGCTGTTTATTCAATCATATTGTTCAGCATTTTGAATACGAACGTTCAACATTTAACGTTAAAGTACCCGTTTGGGTACCTACAAGAAGTACCTAAACATTAACCTTCCCCCATGTAACACCGAAAGGCGAGGCCAGCGGGACAAAGGGACCGGAAGTTGCTGCAAACCTTCCGCGTCTTTTTTCCCTTCTGTTCTCTGCCGCATAATCTCATGAATCTTACAATATTCCATTCCACTTTCAAATGAAGTAAAAGGGTCACACGCTTCACTCCTTCACCCACTGCCAGCCCTGACCATCTTGCATTCGCTCGGCCACCGTCGATCGTCGATCCACGATTCAACTCCGAACTCGGCCGCCCCATAGAACAGCAGACGTTGGAATTAGCATCAACAACTTACGTCCCCCGTAACAGCAATCGTTCTAGACTTCACGATGGCCTCGGCGGGGTTGCTCGACCCCACGAAAGCCGGCAAATACCCCGTCGTCCTGAGCGATGCACTACTGGGCAAGGATTCCAGTGAGGTCTACACCGGCGTGCGATGTAAGCACTCCTTTATTCTGGCCGACGTCATCCCATTCCAGGATACCTTAACCCTAACCACTACCGGTAGATAACCACAAGCCAAACTTATCGTCATCTACCGCGCCAGAGCTCGCCCGGTTAAAACCGACATCCTCCGCCAAGAAAGGCACCTCGTATGACCTATCCTTCCTCGACAATGGCAGCAATCGTTACACGTACCAGGGGAGCCGGCGGACCGAGGACGGACAGTACGTGCTGATATTTGACGCGGCGCGGGAAGTCTTCGTATTACACAAGGTCGACTCCATGTTCAACATGAACCTGATCCGGACACCCACGAACAGCGACGCCGACAGTCTACGCCGGGAATACCCACAATTAGAGGGCAGCGCCCCCGTCGACGCCAAGCCCACTCCGGCCAAGGCGACAGAGAAGGACACGCCGGCCAAGCCAAGGAAACCCGCCGTGAAGGAAAAGCAGGAGAACTCCCTGCCGATGCCGAAGAAACCCGCACCGCAGCCGGCACCGGCGCCCAAGAAACCCATGCCAGAAGACTCGGAGGATGAGAGCAGCGACGACGATTTCGGCCTGACCATCGAGAACCCCGGCGGCGAGGACACGAGCGCCAGGTCGCAGGTGTTGCGCAACTTCTCACCCGCGTTCGGGACCGGGGCGCGGCGGTTTTCCGAGTTCCTGGAGCAGAACGAGCGCGAGGCATCCGGGGAGCAGGTGTCGGAGGAAGAAGAGGGCGAGGAAATACTGCCCACGAACGTCGGCGCGATCGACGAGGACGACGCGGACGGCGAGGAGGACGACGACGACGATCGCTCCGTCGAGTACTTACCGCTGCCGAGCCCCATGAACCGGATTCCTGCGCAGAACGGCGGCGGCGGTCCTCAACAGCAGCAACAGCAACCGCAACAGCAACAGCAACAGCAGCCTATGCAGGTCGACGGCGACGAATCGGAGGAGGACGAAGACGAGGGGGAGCAGATGGTCGACGTCGACGAGCCCGCCGACGATGCGGATGCCCTCGAGGCCGAGCTCATGGCCGCTCTCGAGGAGACACAGCACCAGGACCAAGAGAGCGACGTCAGCGAGGAGGAATAATTGGTGCCGGAGACGGAGCTCCTTGCTCATTCTCGCGAAGACGGCCTCGTCCCAACCCATTACCCATCGGGAAGCGGACATTTGTTATTCGGATTTGGATTTAGACTTGGATCTGCTGCTTTCTATTTTTCCCCCACGAGGAGTTGGTGGGCATAACTCCGGATACCAAAGTAGAGGCGCCATGGATGATATTTCGGGATCAGCGGCGGTAAAACTGACACTAGGAGAAGACGGCCTCTATTTTTATTTTTTGATTGATGGTTGCTCCATTGGCAGTATGCCATCTCTTGTTCCTTTGCCTATATCGACGGAGGAGAACTACGAGAATTGTAGTGCTAGATGCGAGATATCTTGGCCATTATTATGCTATCTAGAGCTGAGAAGAGACCATTTCAGGCATATGTATCCAATAAACGAAAAGATATATGACCAAGTTCATCTACATTAATCTGAGTGAATATCCAGAACGATGATGCTTCGGAAAAGAGAGGATAGAAACCCGTGTTATCTAGGCTACGGTTGGATGAGTGGAGAGCTTCAGCACGCCACGCTCGTAGTAGATGCACCATGATGGATCAGATCTTTAACCTTGCGGAGTCCATCGTCTCGGCTATGTGGTTTTGTATCTGCAGTATTATCGGTTTAACTTGCAGCTCCGCAAACTGACGCCTCCTAGACGCTGGGAGAAGGTATCGCGGTCCAGGCACAGCTTATCAGGCAGCCAGTGCATCTTAACTGTGGCCATGTGGCCGGTGAGAGCGTATTACATTGTTTCGATCTGTCTCCCTAGGAGATAGGCAAGTAGCGTGCTTGTCGAGTTCTAACGTGCTAGTAGGTTATATTTAAAAGGACTTAACAAAGAAAAGGGGGAAAGGGATCTATAGCTTCCCTGGCCCTTGGCCTAGCTGCTGAGCTACGACAAGGCTTGTTTCCTAGCCATATGAGATGCAAAACATCTTGGTCAGGGCTGGGAAGAGACATAGGATTGTCGGGCGTCCCTTGAAGCTACGGAAGACTATATAAAAAAAGTTGTAGGTCAGCATTTTATAGACCATCGCCGACTCGTTGAAGATGCAGTCAAAGTGATGCCCAAAGCCTTTGCAACCAGTACCCCAACTGACTTTACTACATAGACATCTTCTTTCTAACTCGTACTCTTATATGCATAAGCTGTTCGCATTATATATAAATTTTATATAGTAATATTTAATCCATTAAGTGCTGATATGGCCATGTAACATAAAATAATATAGGAGAAGGTTGGATCATTTTACTAACGTCTAAATTCAGCAAATTAGATAAATCGTGAAATAGACTTTAATAACCTATTATCATATTTCTACGTCTTTGCTGGCCTTTTATTTTAGTTTGTCCTAAGCAGAAAACTCCGGCGGTCGTCGGACGAGTACAATATTTGGACCACTCTAAAGTATCCCGTCATCATACGCCGGTTTCTTCTGCGTACGGGTTTTAAGGGTCAAAAGTTTGCCCACCTATTTTCTCGTCATCACACGCTAGTTTCTTTCGCCCACGAAATTTCTTAGAAAGATTTTGATTGTAATAAAGTCTTACCCCTTAACACACATATACGGACAGATCCCCCATTTTGGCTCGAACTGTATAGACTCCGAACTGCCGAGGTTGAAGCCTTTCTTCCATTTCTTCATATACTGTGGTGGCAACCCTTAGTTAGCACTTGTCTTTGTCCTCGGAAACTTGGGCGCGGTGATA